>OY987185.1:4642307-4929807 GCA_963920625.1 Dinocampus coccinellae | reverse complement strand
AAATGTCTCTTATATATAAATATCTCTGTAGAAAATATTAAAAAAATATTTATAACACTGACTGGTAATATAATCTGTCTGTGATTAATTATCATTTGTATAATTATTTGATTAATTGTCAAATGACACATTTATATTTCTATTGTTCATAATATTTTGATTATAAATATTTTTAATTATATATCGTTTATTTATATTAACAATAATTATTTTAATATCCTCTATTATTAACCATCTCAATGAAACTCTAAATAGAAATAAAATAAAAAATATAAAAAATTCATAATAATTCGAATATATTTTTAATAATTAAATAAATTTCAATTTAATATTTATTATCTCGATGAACTGTATTGGTTGACATAAGTAAATATACATTGCAGCATACATGCGTATATAAGTTGATTTGGAGTCTGCGCTTTGTGTAAAATTTTTTTTTTTTTTTTTGTTTCAAATTTAATAGTAAATTGAAGGTCACGTGCCCGGCTAAATGAAGAACTTGAAACACAATATAATTGAATTTAACTCCACCAAATACATTAGTTACACTGAATTATTGATTATAAAAAATGAAAAAAAAAAAAAAAAAATATATATATATATATATATGTGCTAATAGCGGCATTATGTACGAATTAATAAACAAAGGTAAATAATGAACAACAACACAAAACACCTAACCCCGCGAGCAGCCGCCGCGACACTGAATCTCGCGGACACCTGTCGACTGGTGCGATCATAACGCCACCATGCGGACAATCCCCTCTTTTTATCTGTAAGAGAATCCCACGCAGTGCGTTTATATAATATACATCTCTCTTATATTCATCTGTTTCTCTATTTATCATTTCACTCTTGCCATTATTATCCCACTCACATTTGTATTCCAACTTTGTATTTATCCACACGTGTAATAGCATTTGTATTTAATTTTCTCAATTTATATTGATAAAATAATTTTGTTTTTTTAATTATTATAATAAAAAAAAAAAATAAACAAAAAAATTATACGTTCAACAAAGATTAAAGAAATCCTGATTTTATTATTATTAATTTTTTTTTTTTCCGAATTTTTAATTATTATTATTACATTTATATTGTTGAATTTCTCTACAGCAAACAGTTTGGAATTGGGCACTTCCCTCCTATCCTTGGTATTTATTTTTGACCGGTCCTTCTACCGTGCACAGACAAAAAAAAATAAAAAATAATAAAAAAATTTTAATCGCACATGCACAATGTCACTGTACCCACTGCAGAAGTACATACACACACATTTATAAATATAGGGATGAATATTAATATTCCACTTATTCACAAATGTAGAAAATTCTTCTTAAAAAAAAAAAAAAAAAAAAAAAACCTTTTCGACACCGCCATCATAAAGGGCAAATTTATATTTTCACTTCTGTCCTATTCATACGTATAATATCTGAAGAAGTTGACGGGCGTACGAAAAACTTTCACGACCGGAAATTCCACGTCCTCTTCATCACCCAACAAATATAAATAGTTCCTACATAAAGAAAGAGAGGGAGGTAGAGGTGTAGAGGTGTAGAGAGAAAAAAAAAAGAGAGAGAATAAATAGTGTACAATATATGATAGGTGAAGAAGAGCAAAGGAACTTTTATTATAAAGTTCCTCGCATTCATCACACATACAACTTCGCATAAGAGTAAACAAAAATACCGTTATTCATATTATTATTATACGGTAAAAACGTAATTACCGTAAGTATAAGTATTCACTTATGAGTCATATTTACTTGTACATTATCCTCACTTATTAGTAAAACATTGAACAATTGATAACTAACAGAAATTCTAGATGTATTTCTTTTGTTTATCAAACACTAATGTGTAGTATAATTTTTTATGAAACACATCAAGTATATATATAGATTAAATATACTTGAAGGGATGCAATCACATATTTCATCGTTTCGTTCATCGGCTATTCATTGTATACATATACAATGTCATGAGCCAAATACATTTGTGAGGGCTTCAACTAAGACAATAATAATAATTATAATTATAATTATATGAATAGAAGCCACGTTAAGTTTAGCTTTTGTATTATTATTTTATTTATTTATTTATTATTTTTTATCTATGCATATAGATCATACCCGTGTATTCTGACTTTAAAATATTCTGCAAAAAAAAAAAAAAATATATATATAATCATATGACTGAGTGTAAATTTAAATTTCGAAAAAAAAATAATTGGATGGATGTATAAGTAAATTGCAATTATTTTTGTAAATTTATAGTTTTGTATTCATTGGCTTTTGAACATTTCAAACTCACACCTAGATTTTACGTGACAAACTTTTATATATTCTGTATTTACTTCGTCATGTAAATATATGAAATATATATAGCGTGATATTATACGTTTATGTAATTCAGTATAAATACAATTACTCACCGGAATGTAGCCATCTGGTTGAGGTCGCTCTGTGTCCCTGTAACATCATATGAAATAAAGTTTATTAAGAATGACATTGTAAAATTTTTTTACTGTGACAAGGGCTTGGCAACAGATAATCACTGTTTGTCTCACACTGCATTGAAAAGCGTCGAAAAGTATTCGTATATAATTGACGGTATACAATTCAGTTACAATTTACGTACCTTCCACGTCGCTGAATTATTGGAGTTTTTGGGGTGCTGTCATGGATTATAACTTTCCCAACATCTATCTCCTCGCATTCTGATCCCACATCCCAATTATCTACAATTATAAGTATTTAAATTTAATTATTGAATGTATTGTAATTGTGAAAAATGTATATAATATAAAAATGTTTTATACAAGAAAAATTAAAACTAGTCTGATGTAATTTTGATTTTTTCCCCTTACCCATTGTTGAATCTTGTTTATGAATTTGTGACATTACACAGTTGTAGTGACCTGATGTTATTTCACCCAAAATATCATCAATATTGGTGTGATTTCCAATAAAGAGTGATGAAGTATTTTTACATTTGCGAGACGCTGAATGAAGCATCAACTGATGAACATTGTCATAGGGTGAGTGACGGCCTTCAAAACATTTTGACGGATTTTCAACCTTTAAAAATAATAATTTTCTGTATTGTAATGTTTAAAAATAAAATGAAATACCTCGAGTATATTTACTTGTTGGCCAAATGATAATAAATAAAACAGAAAAACGACAAACTTACACCCTCAGGACTTGCTCGATCACCGAGTGGCGATTTATCCAATGGCAACACTGAAAATTCAATTGGAAACCTCGATGAAAGTGATATGGCTTGTACCATGTTCGATATAACAGTTGGAAAAATTCACTGAATACCTTTTTTCTCAAATGAATCAGAGGACACATCAGAATTGCTACTGGACTTGATTACTTCTGGACTTAGTTTTTGTATACCCTCTGGAATAATAGAGTTACTGTCCATCCACCAGGCTTTTTCACCCGAATCAACATGTCTTATTCTATTTATATTTCTTGAAAAAGTTTCATTCTCTACGGCACATTCCGACTCGTCGATATTTTCGTTGTTGACACTTATCGGTGAGCCACGAGAAACGGATGGATAAACATCTATACCTTCAGGTATCTCAGACGGATCTTCACTCATCCACCAAGCACGTTCACCCGATTGTTGACGGCACAAATCATTTTTACAATTAGACGTAATCATATTTTTTTCTACAGAATTTTTTTTTATATTCACTTGTCCCAAAATTTTTTTAACTTTTATACTATCGTACTCCTTTGCACTCCACGATTTTTCACTTCCATCTTGTTGCCATGTCCTTACATTGTGATTTTCTAAAATAATAATTATAATTTATTATTAATCCATGCAGATAAATTTAATTTTATCAATACTCACCATCGTCGGGGAGATTAATGCTGATTGTTGTTTCTTGACTAATATCATCTGGACAATGACTGAGTTTTTCCACACCATCAGGAACATTATCTGAATTTGATTCCATCCACCATGCCATCTCACCAGAAAATTGACGATTTACCGTAATGCCATCATTCATATTATTATCCGATTTACTTATGTTACCCAATGAATTTTTCATAATTGATTTTGAAGTAGATGAAGAATTTTTTGATCTCATAGATTTTGAATGTGTATCAGCATTTGTTTCATTATTAATGTCTGTTCCATCGTCTTTATACTTGAATAAATTCTTCTCCACTGGAGCATGTGATCGAGTAGAAATTGATTTAGAATTACCCGATTTATCATTAGATTTGTCTCTATGCGATTTAAAACTAGACGTGGATCTTGATAGTTTATCCATTGTTAGGGACAATTCATCTGCAGATGATCCGAGAATACTGGTTCTCGCTGAGCTTGCGCTCACTTTTTTCCTTCTTCGTCTCTCTGATTTTGGAGAATTTAGTGTTTTATTAATTCTATTACGTTGCCCACTGGTAATAGATTTTGATTCGTCTTCCTCAGATGATTCTGAAATACTCGAATCGTTACTCACGTCTGAGCTAGATGATGTTATACATCCACTACCTTGATTTCTTGAAAGTGATGATTTAGAGTCACTTTTCAACACGTGAGTAGCCACGGGATTGTACACAATTTGATTATTAGATTTATTTTGACTTAATTTAGAATAAACATTTGTATTTCCTTCTGAATCTTGTGAATTTGTCGAAACACTTTTTGAATTACTTTTAATTCGTTTCCTATGATTCTTTGATTTTATATTTGAATCTGCCATATCTGGCATATTCAATGCGGATTTTCGAAAATCTTTATTTATATATTTATTAATGCCCCCCATGGTCTTCATAATGAAATTGCTATCGTTACTTTTGGGTACTGGAGGTTTTCCGTGTGTTTCGGGGGTACTACACTGACGTAAATTTGATGATAATGGTGCAGACAATGCTGATGATCCATCAGAAAAACTTTTTGACTTACACTGAGATGGTGATGGTGATGACGATGACGACGTATGTCTTATTTTTGTACTCTGACTCGTCGACAAAGTGGCTGATGTGGATTTAGATTTGCCAGTTGGCAAATTGACAGCTGAACCGTCGGAAGAACCGTCAGTACGCACAATTTGACGTTGTTTCGTGATGCTTTTCATGGAAACATTACGAGATATTGACTTGCCACGATTTGACATAGTGACGCCATCTGAGTTATGCGTGAGTAATTCTCGTTTAGATGAAGATGATAAAGACGATGATGATGATGATGCTGATGATGATGATGATGATGACGATGACGATGACGATGATGACGATGATGATGATGATGATGATGATGGTAACGAAGGAGAAGAACCAGACGATGCAACAGAATTTATTGAACCTTCTCGTTTTTCCAATATTTCTTCTCGCTCTTTGGCTAATGATTGAACTTGATGTAATGGAAGTTCCTGACGTGTTTCAATCCGGTCAACTACTATACTTGATGGAACATGATTGTCGGTAGTTTCTAAAGAATGAAGTAGTTTCGTATCGTTTTTTGTGGTCGAAACTTCATCCTGTTTTTTTGCATTTTCACTTATAACTGGCGTAGTGGTAGATTCATTTTGTATTGGTGAAGGTCGTGTTGAATTTTGTCTAGTATAATCAAAATTTCGAACTCTCCCCGAACTTGAACTACGATATATTCGTGAGTATGACCCAGCTCCGTGTAATTTATCAAGATAAGATGGTCTAGGTGAAACTCTTGTTTCAATAGAAAATCGGGAATATCGTGATATATCATCACGATCAATCTGTGTCTCTGCATTTTTAGTTTCAATTTTCCGTTTTACACGTTTCATTTCCCATTCAATAGTCCGAGCAGCATCAGCACGTCTGATACGAACAAATGATGAAGAGGCCGGTGGCCCAGGTGATGTCCCACGTGTAACAACAGTTACACTCTTAATTATATCTACATCATTTTCTTTATTGGATAATTTCTTATTTTGATTCGTCAATTTTATTGTATTTACATGATCTTCTTTTTTTTTTTGTTGTTCTTCTTCATCTTCATTATTATTTTCTTCTTCATCTTCATTTTCATCTTCATCTTCATCTTCACTTTCTTCTCCTTTTTCACTAACATTATCTTTTACTTTAACAATATCATCTCTATTTGCTGATTCAACAACTTTTTTGTTGTTGTTATTGTTACTGCTGCTGTTATTATTATTTCTAAGCTTCTCATCAACTTGGATGGTAGAAACAACATTACTCGTGTTTGAAGTAACTGTTTCGCCTGCATGAGATAAGCTAACTGGGATCCCAGTACTTTGAGGTGATTTATGGCTTATGGAACTGTTCAATATAGAATTCGTAAATTTCACAGGAACTCGCGTTTCACCTGGAATATAAATATATCATATAAATTAAAAAATTTCATAATTTATTCAATAATCTCGATGGAAAAAAAAAAAAAAAAAAAAAAAAAAATCAATAATAATATTAAAAAATACTTTTAGCATACATGTACATTTATTTTATATATTAAAAATTATAATTACTTGTGTTTGCATTTTGTTTATAATTTTGTGTCTTTGTATAACCTCCAATGGGACTTGCACGAGTTCCAGTAAAATCTTGACTGTCCTCTTTAGAACTTCTCGATGCAATTGTACCAGTAGTACGTGAAGATTTGTACGATACAATCGGAAGTTCCCGTTTCTCCTTTTTTTCTCGCTCGCTTTTCGTTTCTAATTCATCACTACCACAATTCCCTTGTAGCCGTGATCCAGGAAATATCCTAGCGCCATATCTTTGCGATGTTTCTGATTCTACACTTTTTTGTCGATTTGCGTGACGTTGTCCATATTTTTCCACAAGTGAATATTGCGTTACTTTTTCATACGGATATGAATATTTTTCAAAGGCTGATGTTTTATCGGATAATGTACTCTTTGTACAAGTATTATCTATTGATGTACGAGTTGGTGTAATCCGATGTCTATCAACGACTTTATTACCTATAAATACAAAATAAATTCTTTGAATAATTTATTGTTTTATATATTTATTAATAATTAATTTATATACGTACCAGAATATTTATATGATAATTTATTATCTCTATTGTGAATAGTTTTGTTAATTGGTGTATTTCGATAGCCAATCGATGACGTGCCAATAATTGGTCTCTCAGCGGCTGTCCCAGCCAATGATGCCCGGGGAATAGAAGTGGTGTTTGAGTAAGAAGGTCGGTAGTTAGTGAGGCTTGTACTCGCAGTTGGAGAGTTTCGAACCAACAAAACACTCGGACTCGCATTGCTCCTGGTTCTATATCCACCCAGGTCATTCTGCAATCAAATATAATTCATAATTCATGTACATAAATACATTTATCATTCTTCATACAATTATTAAATACAATCCATTAAATTCATATAATATTTATCATCATATGACTATAGAATTGACCATACTAAATATCATGCAATGAAATAAAAAAATAAAAAACAAAAAAATATATAACAAAAAAAAAAAAATAAAATGTCGGTTCAACTCAATTAACGTAAGTTTGGCACAATGCCCAGTATCATAAATAGATGACCGGGGTTAGCCTCTCTGAGGGAGTATTAACCTTTTTCTCTCTCGCTCTCTCTCTCTTTCTCTATCTCTGTCTCAATACCACTAGCGAGTACGTTACAATTCAAAGCTGAACATTTTTACATATATTCAACAATGAATTATTATCATATACAGTGTCACTGGGATCAAACATTGAGCAAAAGAGAGATTTAAAAAAAAAAAAAAAATCTAAATCCAATGTGAAGTGAAAAAAAAAAAAAAAAAAATCCTTTTATATATTTATTTTTTGTCAGGTACCTGAATCCTCTTGTACGTGAGGGGAGTAGAATTTGTTCATTCATTCAATATATCCGACGATATCGTGCTATCTGACAAACATTGCCTCTATCTATACGTTAAACACACACACACATACACATACACATATCTATATATATATATTCATACAGTGAAAAAAAAAAAAAAAAAAAAAAAAAAAAAAAGTATTGTATAGTGCTACTGTCAAGGTTCTATATGAAAGTACGCTCTTGAGACCACTCGAATTGAAAGGGTGGAATATTTTCAAGAGTCTGATAGATCATGAATATCGAATATGGATTTTCATCTTTGATGTCATATACTTTTGATACTGGATAATACTAGAGACACCCCCAAAATGACTAGTCATCAGTTAATATTGGGATAAATTTATCTTATGTAATAAAATTATTAAAAAAAAAAAATAATAAAAGCGGAATAAAAATATAAAAATTAATTACAAGTATATATATATATATATATATATATATATATGTGTGTGTGTGTGTGTGTGTGTGTGTGTGTGTGTGTGTGTGTGTGTGTGTGTGTATTAATATTGAAGCGTGTGCATGCAATACTGTTATCTATGAGACGTTTGTGAATACACCAGATCTCTTCTCTTGCTCCACCAATTCCATTCCCGGGCTCGTTTGCTCTGAGCGTCGAGTTTCCGTGCGCCGCTCATTATTATGGTAATGCTATTCGTGGCGATAATGGAATTGGGACAGTAGTGTGCCTCGAAAATCCTCCGCCTCGAGACTCACCACACTATTATATATATTTTTGCGTGGCACCACGCGATTCTAAACGATAAGCATTGTCCCCCTACTGTCCCACTTGAATATCGTCTCTCATGATTTTCATAACTACACGAAATATTTATCGTACCTATTTACAAATATCAGAGAATAAATGTGTACAGATTGAATCGTGGATTAAATTTAAATTAATAATAACTATATATAGTATATAATGGCAATATAATTTATTGATAATCACAGAGAAAGAAACGAAACAATATTGAATACTACACAATATTTCATTGTGTATATGATCTTCTCTTCCTATATCGTAATTTAACTGAGCAATTTCATCAAACAGAATCAGAAAAAGGACAAAGATAGTTGTAACAACAATTGAATCTCTTTGCCAACTTGGTATAACTTTGGCATCGACCAATACAATGATCGTATATTATACTCAATTCGTTTGTAAAGTTTAATACGAAAGCTTTAAGTATTATGTATATATCCTGTCTGTATTTCTATATAGTGAATATGAATAATACACTTTTGTATGTATAAAAATATATTATAAAGAATATGCGAAAAAATAAAAAAAAATAAAAAAAATTACATTACATATTTTATATAGTAATTGAAATGGGTGTATGTATGTGTGTGTGTGTGTGTGTGAATTGAACTGATGAATTTATTTGAGCCTCTAGTTTTGTTTTATTATATTTAGAGACTGAAAAATATACACTTGGGTGAATGAAGCCAAGTAGAAGAAACGTGTAGATGCATAATTAAGCATGGAATTACATATTTTATTCATTATTATTATCCCTTTATTTATTTATTATTATTTATTTTGTTTTTTTTTTTTTTTTTTTCCTCCTTTCACTTGACAACTGCTATCAGGTGCGGTACTGTAACACATCGTTCCTTCTTCCTACACATTTATTAATAACGGCCACTTAAAAACATAACTACCGTTTTTTTTTTTTTTTTTTTTCTTTCTTTTTCATACAGAGTAACGCAGGACAAGCTGTGAGAAATTATAACCAGGTAACTTCCGGATTAAAGAGTAAAGAAGAGATGAGAATGAATTTTTAGCTTAGTCTACTCGTTATATATAATCCTATATATATATATATATTATTCATTGATGTGTATAAGTGTGTGGTGTGTATATATATGAGATGAAAAATTATATGATTACATCACCGGCTGTTGCACATGATTGATTGATTCACGTTAATTTAGTCGTAAATGTAAAAAGCCATCATGAATTGTATTAACAAAAAAAAAAAGAAAAAAAAAAAGAAAAAAGAAAAACACACGCTGGCGTAAATCCAAAAGACTCCATTGTATACATAGATATACATGTGTGAAATGATTCCCTCATGTAATATATGAGATACGTATTGAAAGTGAGTTTTATTAAAATTTCCATTGAACCGTTAATATTTATTCTTCAATATACGACAGTTGTTTATTGATTTGGTTCATCATATTTTTAACTTGATGTTAATGTTCATTTTACCATGTGTTGAATCCTATCTTTTTTTAAAACAACTTTGTCTATTCATATTTTTTTTTTTTTTTTCCATTCACACATTATCTTAATTCAAACAAATCGTTATTCCAATTTAAAATAATTGTAACACTATACGAACACAATTAGTAGTATAACCTTTACATTGACATACACAAACATCTTGAGGCTAAAAAAAAAAAAAAATAAAAATATATGAACACAATATGAAGAAAAAATTCATCAGATTATTACACAATTAAATTAAGAAAAAAAAAAAAAAAAATGATAGTAATAAATAAATTAATAAAAATAATTTTACAGACATCATTTTTTTTTATCCATAATATTTATATTGTGGAAAATTTTTTTTTGGTTTTTTTTTTTTTTTTGTTTGTTTATATTTAAGTTGCAATATAATATTGAGTGTATATACACATATATACACTCATACTGGGGTGTGGTGTAGTTATAAATGGTGAAAGAGAGTATATTGGCACAAATGTGTATGATATTATTATTTACACGGCCTCGACTTCACTTCACACTGAAACAAATTCAAACAACGAAGAAATGAGACACGTGGCAAAATGAGTGGATGTTATTGGTACATTGGATGTCTATGGCACTTGTTACTTATCAATCTCATAATATTATCTGAAATGTTATACATGATACAATGATATATAATAAATCTACAAAATATGTGTAAATAGATGTATACAAATATAAAATAAACTTACATAATTTTTATAGGATGACATCCGAGTTTAATCCTAAATAATGCACTGGTACACACTGCAATATCAATCACTATGTGTCACTGATTTAATTAATATTGATGTATAGTAATACACTACGTGGATATATCAAATAAATTATAATAAATTTTTGATGCATTTGGGATTATTCCCGTTACATTGGATCAGTTTAAAATAGGAAAATGTTTGAATATTAATATATAAGATTTGATAGAACACTCGGTGATTGGTGTAGACGCGTGTAAAGACGCTTATAGTGCAGACACGTTATTCTGAACAAAGCTCAAACCCTGAAGAACTCACTATGTATCCGCAAGACGTGTTAGTATAGTTATGTACCCTCTCTTTAAGTTCTTTGTCTCATTCTATCGCTCGTCAACTATTTACCATTCCTCTTTCAACTCACACTCACTTCAACTCAATCATATTATCTTTCTCGCACACATTATATATACATTTTAGCTTGCACCGAGCAGCCCTATTTTAAGAATAACTTTTAATCTTTCTCCGTTCCCGAGCTCTTCTTATCCGCTTGTCTCACTTGTCTTACCGATCATTCATTCAACTTGAAATTTCTCTCGTCACACTAGTACAAAATATAGCGAAATATCATAATTATATTGTAACTATACTCGTCAATTTTTTTACTTTTTTCACTCGAAAATTTTAATAAAATTATCCAATTCTATATATATATATATATATATATTTATAGCCAGATTATATATATAAATATTAATGAGTCCAATAAGTTTGAATATTATAAATAAAAATAATTTTACACATTTAAAAAATGGTACAATAAAAAATTGTGATGAATCATTAAAAATATTGGAAAATTTTTTATAATCTAAAAATAGTACAACATCTACTATATCATTGCAGCAGATGTAAAAAATTTTAATTCAAAATAATCACATAATCGCGCTATAATCGCTGCTACGATACACCAAATATTGTAGATAAAGATGTTTGCACAGTTAACAACAGCGACTATTGTCAGTAGTATAAATCGATATACTGGTCAGACATATTGGCATAATGATAATATGATGATTGAAATAGTTATTTATGTATATATCTTGTGTTTACATACGTTTCTCAAATTATTCAGAAGATTGCGCTACATGATTCACTAAAATTATCTCATACACAATCATTGAAATAAGTTGAATAAATAAATACATATATATATATATATATATTTATTTATTTCTTATTTTGTTTTTAAAATTCGTATGAAATATTTAACAGTCATAATTGCGATATTACATGATTACAATAAAATTTGGGTAAGTAAATGGTATCATAATATCTCATATCAATATACACATAAAATATTGTGGTATATAAAATGATTAATGATACCTATTAAAATGATAAAATGACACTGTAGTTAATATATAAAATATCATATTAATTTATCTGCGAAAGAATATGGAATAGTCGAATAAATATTTTATACTTATTTATCATACGACAAAATATACTTATAAAAATATATAATATGATATTATAAACTCATGATTCACAATTTCATATGAAAATAAATTCATTTTCTTTATAGTAACAACGTTTATATAAATATCCAACAGTGTGTAATAAAAATATCGACATGCAACAACACTTATTGGTGCTTTTCTCTGTATTTCTCTTCATCTTCTTTATATATCAAGATAAAATCATTCTATAACACACGCACAATATAAAATTCACTAAATTAAAAATTTTCTATTTTGATTTATTCAAACAGTATAACATGTGTTAACATTAAATTGTATAATCATAATTATATAAACAAATATAGACTATACTTGGTGTATAATTACACTGATACCAAGATTTTCTTATTTAAATTCAAGTTTTAAAATCATTTCAATTCTACATATTCATTTTTAAATATTAATAATTACTATTTATTATCTGTATGTAATTTAACTAAACTTCAATCAAAAGTGGAGAAATGTGGGAAAAATCAGGTCAAAAGATTGCCACAAAATTCTTCATCCCAACCCCATCGATGCGATGAGGCTGTTTATAAACACTCGACCATGAGTCAACATCATACCTTGGTGTACGTGAACAAGTCTGGTGGTACGAAGCCGGATATATTTAGAGAATTGGGGCAGCGTGCCTGTGTAATGGAATGCCAGTATATTTGTTCATCCTTTCAGATTTCTTCATGTTGAAAATTTTATTTTTCCACAATTACATTAATACATGAATTTTATCTATCTATATCTATTTTTTTTTTTTTTTTTTTTTTCACATATAATTATATGTATATTATTGATGATAATGAATGTCAGGTTGCAGATGGATCCTTCGATGTCGTCAAGGTTCACGTAGACTTGAAACACGTGCAACTTTGACCCATGATTCAACAATGAACGTGATGCAATTGACGTTGAACTGAAGATCAGATTTGTGTCAAGACTAAGAATAAGAAATCGATCGAAATAAAGAAGAAAATATAAAGTGAGTGAAAGTAAGTGTGGTTAGGTTATATACGTGTATTATTATATTGAGGAAGTTACGTGGTCTAGGCTATAATGATGGCGAAAGCTTTGTGCAGGGTTTGTTCAAGTCCAACTCAAAATGTTTTGCCACGTATAATGACGTCAAGTTATTCTTGTAGCAAATGATGTGTGGAATTCAACGGTAGGGTGAGCTACTAGACGATAACGCAAACTGTAACGATGTCTTAAGCAGTTTGAAAACGACCAAGATGAGATGACGATGAAAAAGAGAGAAGGAAAGAATAAATGCAAAGTGCGGCTGATGAAGAATGAGAGAAAACCAATCTCAAATTACTTAGCATGCTGTGTCGCTAGGCTGCCGAGAATCTCTGTCCACCACTGCTCGGCCACCTTTTATAGACACTACACGGTAGTGGGGCACACTAAGAGAAAATCTAATGAAAATTCGTCATTAAATATTACTGCATATACATGATATAGTTATATAGTAAATATGCATTTATGATATTAATATAAATGTGGTACATTGGATTTGTATAATCCTCAGTGACACATTGCATTTGAAATTTTTACATTTGAAATTTCTAAAAAACAAATAATTGATTGGTGTTATTGTAATAAGAAAATCATAAACACTGAAGCATTATCATCATTTATGCGATGAATTTCATCATTTTATCATAATCGACATCTATCGATATTTTAATTGCTAGTAAAAAATTTATTCTTTTATTTGAATAAATATAATATTGTGTAATTGATTGCATACACAAAATTTAAGATAAACAAGATGGATGTTTATTTATATACACTGGACAAATTATTTACAATCATGATTTTCAAGTATTTGGGATATTGAGTATTTCTGCTTTAATCAATGCGCCATTCGCGACACATTCGCGACACGCCAAAATACTTTTGAAAATACGCTTGGCCTCATGTGAGGATAACTCCCGGTATTAGCGATATAATATAATAGACGAGAAATAAAGTGATGTAGCTCAACAATGTAAATGACGACAATTATAATTGAGTGAAAACATATTTACCAAAAGTTGTCTGAGTGTGCGTCAAGTTAAATCGCATATAAGGGTGGTGGGAATAGAAGTGATAGTGAAACGCGGGATCTAATGCGCCTGCGTTGTTGATGGTCATTGTGACGGGGCCGTGGAATGGCAGGGGCGCCATACGAACTTCGACGATACGAACAGCATTACGAGTAAAGCGCTGATCGCTACCGAACCCCAGTGGAACATACGACTCGTTGGCCGTTACATCCACGAACAAATATCAACGAGCATCACCCACCCTCTCACGGTGTCTCTACAATTCCTTAACTAAATACAAATTTTCACATCAATCCATTTTTCATTTACTATTTAATACAATAATATTATAATATTCATTCCAACACATCAATATTCAATATACGTTATCTTATGATTATCATCATCAGTGTGCTCATTTATATTTTTGTTTATTTCAACAGCACAAGGAGCATCGACAGAGGCGGATACACCTCTGAAAACAAGTGTGCCAGAGGCATAATCAATCGAACAAGCGCAAGTTGAAACGCAAAAACTACAAAAATGTCTTCAGCTATGGCTAAAACATCCAAATACGTTTATCGTAGCAGTGGTGGTGCTTCCGGTACAGCCGATGTTAGTATCGAGTACAGCGCCGATTTAAGTGCTCTCTCAAGACTTGAGGTTTGTTTCAATATATTTTTATATTAACATTATAATTTTATTCTATGTAATAATATCATCAATCCAATCAATTAATATGAGCGTGAGTGATTATAATTAGGATACTATTACTAGTTGGAACAATTGGAGCAAGTGTTGGACAGTGGTGAGCGCGTGTAACAAAAGACAATCATCAGTGAAATTATAATGTGTTAGCGTGATTATATTATATAAAAATGAGTGATGTGCGAAAATTTAGTGATTACCAAAAAGGATATTGTTTATTATTTAAATTAATTCAAACTAATCAATCAAAGTGAACAATTTTCCAATACTTCTAGTGTCAAAATAAAAAATCGTGATCGATCTAAAATATCAAGTGGCATTGATTTTTGTTTTTTTTTTGTTTTCAATAGCATCTACAAAATCAGCTAGAAATATGTATTTACTATTGTGGCATGAATTATAATTAAATATTCGTACTGCTGCAATTCTTATAAAAAAAAAAAATAATAATAAAAAAAAACGAATAGTACGAGTGTATGCAAAAGAATAAAAGAGAATGAATATGAGGGACAAAAAGAGGTTGATAGATATAGAGAGAGGAGCCACCAATTATCTCGTTTGCGTACGACCAAGTGTCTCCTTACCAAGATATTTTTGTCTTGCAATTACGTAAAAGCTCAGATTCACAGATCCAAATTTGTCTGACTAGAGACTACCCAGTTAAATCTACAAACTATAAAATTACACTAATAAAATAAAGATATAATGTTTTTGTTTTTTTCTTTGTTTTTCAGGATAAAATCCGTCTGTTGCAAGAGGATATAGAATCTGAAAGGGAATTACGTCAAAGGGTGAGTTGAAAAGTATAACTAGATAGAATAGTTGAATCTTCTGTATCTTTTATTCATTATATATACATATAACTTGATTGATGTATTATTTAACTTTTGTATATAAATAAAATGTTAAATGGAGCACAGCAATGACACTTTTAATAATTTGTTCCGGTGTATGTAAACAAAAAAAAATTTTGTCAACAAAAAAATTAAGTATTTACGATATAATTAGAATTCAATTGTTGATGGTAATAATAAAATGATGATTGATTACAATAATTTCAATGTAAATGATAAAATTTTAGTATAAATATCGTTGAATTGTGTTGATCATACCAGCGCATTCAATACAAATGGCTCATTTGTAATATGAATAAAGATCCAAATATAGATGCAGCAGTCTTAAATTAGAATACTCTATTTGTGATAGTTAATACAACAACAGGCATTTATATTAAAATACTGACCCAATGATGAAATTTGTCATTAACTAGAACTCTAAAAAAAATTATATCAAAAGTCATTAATTGAAAAAAAAAAAAAAAAAAATTATATATATATATTGCTATATTTGTTCATATTAAATTATAAAAATATTAACTTACCACGTCTACATATTATTTATATTTTTATATGATGATTAAATACAATGATATTTTTTTTTAGATTGAACGTGAACGTGCAGATCTCAGCGTTCAAGTTATCCAATTGAGTGAGCGACTTGAAGAAGCTGAAGGTGGTGCCGAATCTCAAGTAAGATACAAAATATTTTATCCTATAAATAAATAATTTAAAAAATATTATACATATATCTGTGTGTGTGTTGTAGTAGTAGTAGTAGTAGTAGTAGTTCAAATGACTTTGTGACCCAATTATATATTATTATTCGATAAATTTTCAATATTATTAAATGAAAATATAAATTATCATTGTATTTTATTTATATATATTTATTTAGTTTGAGATAAACAAGAAGAGAGACACTGAGCTACTGAAACTACGAAAATTACTGGAAGATGTTCATCTTGAAAGTGAAGAAACAGCTCATCATTTGCGCAAAAAACATCAAGAAATCGTTGTTGATTTTCAGGATCAGATTGATCAGCTGTCGAAAGCACGCGCCAGGTCAGTAAAATAATTTGAAATGCTCTATATTTGTATCTGTCTTAAAATACGCTGATTCACCAATGATAGAAAAGTTTATATATAAATATAGACACGGTGTAGCTGTGATGAATCACACATTAGATATTATTTTTGCATAACTGCAGTACAAACCATCTAGTCACAGTCAAAGAAAAAATATGTATAATGATTTTTTGAAATTATGATGTTTGTAAAATTGGCAAGAATCCAAACACTACACAGTTCGTAAATAAATAAAAAATTAAAAAAAAAACTGGGAGAACTGAATATCAGCTGAAATATACAAATGTACCATATCCCCGGACACTTTCTAAACATAGTAAAGAATGTTGAAAAAAAAAAAATTTTTAATTTTCATATGTTATGCTATATGAGAATGTAAGAATACAATTCAACAAGGCCGATCTTAAATCATATAATGAACACAAAATACAAAATATAATCATAATATATCATACGTATATATAAACATACACCAATTGATATATATAAAAAAAAAAAAAATTTTTATAATTTTAATCAATATTAAATACAGTTATTATTTGCACAAAAAAAATCAAGTATAATAACATGACTATGTTTATTGACTCACAATTGGCATACAATCAATAAGCAACAAATAGAAAATTTTTACTTTATTATTATTTTTTGGTCTTTTTTTTTTTCTGTTTACGATTAATTTTTCATTCTTTTTCCTCATTTTCGTTTTCTATCCTTGTCCTTTTTCTACACATACACTGAGAAGCTTGGCATATGACTATTTTTAACTGTGTGTGAGTCCACGAAGTAATTCTCAACCCCACACTTGGCGCGCCATATTAGTACACGGAACCGGCTTCAATATCCCCCACTATCTCCTAAAATTCACCGGACGATACGTTACCCAACACTGATCCCCTCTATAATTGCGTAGGTGTTTTGGAATTTTCCCGGAATTATATTTATTTTTTTTTCCCTTTACTTCACCGTGTAATATAATCATGTAAATGTATGCATATGATAACACAAATTCTTTAAGCAGAAAATTTATTTCATATTAATCACATGATTCATTGTGAATTTTCATCACTATTATTTTGTTGTTGTTATTGTCGTGGAATAAAAATTGAATTTGAATTATATATTCTTTTAATGATTTTCATAATAGATCGGACAAGGAAAAAGCTAAATTTCAACAAGAAGTATATGAATTGCTTGCCCAATTGGACAATGTAACAAAAGAAAAGGTCCTGTCCGTCAAGACAATAGAGAAATTAGAGATTAACGTCTCTGAGCTTCACGTGAAAATTGAAGAATTGAATCGTACAATTGTCGATATTACAAGTCATAAAACACGTTTATCTCAAGAAAATATTGAACTCACTAAAGAAGTTCAAGATCTCAAAGTGAATATTGAGAGTGTAATATATACAAAGAGTCAATTGGCAGGACAATTGGAGGATGCTCGTCGACGTCTTGAGGATGAAGATCGTCGTCGTTCCATGATGGAAAGCTCATTGCATCAGGTAGAAACAGAACTTGAATCTGTCCGTCTACAATTGGAAGAGGAATCTGAAGCTCGTTTGGACCTCGAGCGACAATTGGTCAAGATGAATGGTGAAGTATCTGTTTGGAGATCCAAATATGAAACTGAGGCTAATGCCCGAGCTGAAGAAGTTGAAGAAATACGTCGTAAATATTCTGCACGTATTCAAGAACAGGAGGAGCAAATTGAAACTTTGCTTGTACGAATCAATAATCTTGAAAAACAAAAATCTCGCCTACAATCAGAAGTTGAAGTACTTATTATTGATCTTGAAAAAGCTAATGGAACTGCCCGCGAGCTTCAAAAACGTGTTGAACATCTTGAAAAAGTCAACATTGATATTAAATCACGACTTGATGAAACTGTTACCATGTATGAACAGAGTCAACGTGATCTCCGTAACAAACAACAAGAACTTATGCGTTGCAATGCTGAACTTGAAAAAACTCGTGATCTCAAAGAACAACTTGTGCGTGAAAATAAAAAACTTGGAGGTAATCATTTATTTATACTTATCAATAGAATATATATTATTAATTTATATTTATTATTATCACAGATGATCTGAATGATGCTAAAAACCAGCTGTCAGACATGAATCGAAGACTCCATGAATTAGAATTGGAATTGCGTCGTTTAGAAAATGAACGTGAAGAATTAGCTGCCGCATACAAAGAAGCTGAAGCTGTAAATATATTTATTTAAAATACAAATGTTTTTCTCCATCTATTTTTAAAACTGTCAACAATCTGGTGATACTCAATTTTCAGGGTCGCAAAGTAGAAGAACAACGATCACAAAGATTGTCAGCGGAACTGAGTCAACTTCGGCACGAAACTGAGCGTCGTCTAGCTGAAAAAGATGAGGAAATTGAAATTATTCGGTAAGTACTGAAAATTATTATTCTCTCAATCTTTCTATATATATATATAAATAACACATTACAGAAAATATGAAGAAATAAAATGAAATAAATTAAAATAAATTAAAATAAACACCAGTATTTGTTTATCGTGCATGTTGTTAATGAAATGATGTAGACTAATATACTCATACATTAATAATTTCAAACAATTTTCATAATATTGTGTGACAATTATGCATGGAAAAAAAGTTTTGTGTAAATATGTAAATTGAGGAGGTTGAACTTCCTATACAATCACAGGATTGCTTTTTATATAATTCACCACTCAGAATGATCACTCAACACCGGCATTCATAACAGCCAATGACAGACCTGTGAAACCACACCGTATGCAATCTTCGACAGTTCATCTTGCCAATCGTCGACACCTCGGCATATCTAGCACACCAGTTCACCTCTAATAATACAAGCCTGAAGGCTCGATCTACTTATTAGCGGTGCTGATTGGTTGCTCTCAATACGAACAATTGATGGAGCAACCCTAAAAAAACGTACAAAAGTTGCTGTGTCCAACGAATGAGTCGCTATTTTATTCCATCAGTCAGGCTATCCATTCATTTATCTTATCATGAAGTTTTGAACGTTACCAATAATCAATAGTGAATTCGAACGGACTATTTATAATCATTAATTATCCAAAATTTCCATCACTGTGAATACATTGGAGGAAAAACAAAAAATTTTATTAATTTTTTTGTTTAATTACTCTATATTAAATATTAAATTGAAAGTTTTTTTTTTTTCAAATTCAAGTGAATATTAATATTAAAAGTATATAAAAATAATAATGTCTGGTGATGTTCCTTTATCTCAAATGCCATTGAGCACAAAATGGAAACACAATCCGACAACTGTATACGACAATAATTATCGTTATGGAATAAATTTTTATCAGCCAATGATTGATTATATGGATCAAAAGGAGCGTAAAATAGTGAGTAATCCACAGTATCCAGAATTACCGTGGTCGGATGGCCGATTGATTTGGGAAAAAAGGAGAATACTTCCATATACTGCGGATGAATTAATTAAACATGCCATTGAAGCTGAAGAGCATGCCAAAGATCATCTGACAAATTTCAAGGTACGTCACAGTGGATCCTGATATCATAATATCTATTGATATTAAATGCACAATTGTGAATACGTACAATGATGGTACCAGTGAAAACGAATGATGAATGATGACGCAGGCGAATTCGCGACGGTTGACCTTTTCGGCTTCTAATTTAGTACCACTGGGAAGACGCGAGCTGTCTTCGGGCCATTTATACCTGATTCACAATTAAATCAGTTACTGGTGTAGACGTGTAGTAACTCTCGTAGTAACGATTATTCTTTCTAATCTTTGTATATTGTCGGTGTTTTTTGTTTTTTATCTTTTTTTTTTTTTTTTTTGTTCTTTCACTTAATTTTTATTGTTACCAAAAGAATTTTATATATTCGTGGGTATTTATTTTCTTAAAATTCATCAAATATAAAAACGTAAATTTAATTATTATATACTCTACGTAAGTGTTTTCAAGGGATAAATAAACATTTTATAAAATATTATTCCAAAGATAGCAAAACGCTCGGACTTCAGCCTGAAAAAAGCCGTAGAAGCCACTCACATATCTAAAGAAGTATTTTCATCAAAATCAAATTCAACATCAACATCAACATCCAAAAGAGATAAACATCCTCTTCCAGAAGAAGTCACCATGTCTGATCTAATTGTTCAATCTATTCGAAATAATGAGATGATGAAACACGTAAAACAAGCATTGGATCATGGTAAAAGTCTACGTGGAAAATCAGCACGAGCCATTGAGTTTGATTTGAAAGCGGAATCAGTGAAAAATTTATCAAACACTACTGAATTGGCTGATATACGAAAATATCAGCGAGAAACAATGCAAGCAATGTGGGATGAAAGAGATCATGCTCGATTAATGGAGGATAGAGCAAAAGCTTTAAAAGATGAAGAATGTAGACTTACAGCACCTCTAGATGATCTTAATCAAGAATTAAAAGAACTAGATATCAAATCAAGCAATTATTTTTTGGATAAGAGGTAGATGACAGGAAATATCTATTCATTGTCTATTGCAAGAACTATTTTTATTTTATTACTCACCTACAACAAAGACTGCGTAAATTAATTTAGATATTGCATGTTTTCCTCATATACAAATTACTCACATTATTTAATCTCTGACACGGTATTAATATCTATTTATAAACGTGACGACAAATCATTTATTTATATCATTGTTATTTTTATTATATTTATTATTTATATTTTGTTTTTTTGTTTTTTTTTTTTTGTAATTAGTAAGCAGACCAGCATTGAAATTGAACAGTTGAATGCTCGAGTTGTTGAAGCTGAAACGAAACTTAAAACGGAAGTGCAACGTATCAAGAAGAAACTCCAGATTCAAATAACTGAATTGGAACTGTCATTAGATGTGGCTAATAAGAATAATATCGATTTGCAAAAAACAATCAAGAAGCAGTCACTCACGTTAACGGTAATAATTTGTTTATAAGAAAAAATTGAAAAAAAAAAAATAAAAATAAAAACGTATAAATTTATGTTTGCTCGACTATTAGGAACTGCAAGCCCATTACGATGAAGTTCAACGTCAATTACAAGTTACTTTGGATCAATTGGGTATCAGTCAACGCCGTCTTCAATCTTTAACTTCTGAAATTGAAGAAATTCGCGGCAATTATGAA
Organism: Dinocampus coccinellae; assembly: GCA_963920625.1. Taxonomy (NCBI): domain Eukaryota; kingdom Metazoa; phylum Arthropoda; class Insecta; order Hymenoptera; family Braconidae; genus Dinocampus; species Dinocampus coccinellae. The sequence goes on along the minus strand of OY987185.1, from coordinate 4,907,638 downwards.
TCTGTAAGTACAATATTACAACAAATAATTTTATTTGCACAGTAAAATGGTATATTAAGTAGAGTTATTGATAATAATAAATTATTATATATAGGCACTCCGCGCTAAGAGAAATGTTGAACAGCAATATGAAGAATCTGTTAGCCGTATCAATGAGCTAACAACAATCAATGTTAATATTGCATCATCCAAAGCCAAAGTTGAACAAGAATTGGCTACTCTTGCTGGTGACTATGAAGAAGTTACTAAAGAATTAAGAGTGAGCGATGAGAGATATCAACGTGTGCAGAATGAACTCAAGCATACGATTGAAATCCTTCATGATGAGCAGGAACGCATTGTTAAGATCGAATCAATCAAGAAGTCGTTGGAGATTGAAGTGAAAAATTTGTCTGTACGTCTTGAAGAAGTTGAAGCGAATGCAATTGTTGGTGGAAAACGTATTATCAGCAAACTCGAAGCTCGGGTATGAATATGATTATCTTTTTATTACTTATTAAAATATTAATATTAATTATATGATTATTACAATTGTATTCATTTATTATTAGATTCGAGATATGGAACTGGAGCTTGACGAGGAAAAACGTCGACACGCGGAAACCGTAAAGATTTTACGTAAAAAAGAACGCAATATTAAAGAAGTGATGATTCAAGTTGAAGAAGATTCAAAGAATATCGCATTATTACAAGAGGCTCTTGATAAATCATCCCAAAAAGTCAACATTTACAAGAGACAACTTCAAGAACAAGAAGGCATGTCACAACAAAGCGTGACACGAGTTCGACGATTCCAAAGGGAACTCGAAGCCGCTGAAGATCGTGCTGATACAGCAGAAAGTAATTTAACCTTGATCCGTGCCAAACATCGTAGCTTTGTCACCACTTCCACTGTCCCCGGATCTCAAGTCTATCTTGTCCAGGAGTCGAGGCAAGAGATGTAAATTTAATTTCATAACCATCTAATTCCCAATAAAAACCCACCATTATGAATATCATTTTAAATCTATTCGAATCTCTTCAATATTCTTTTTTTTTTTTTTTTTTTTTTTTTTTAAATTTGATCAGCTCAATAATTAATCGACTTCTGTATACCAAATTGTCTTGATTGAGCATGATCTTGATATCGAATATAACGAAAACGAAATTTATAAGACGACATGCTAATCACCATTTAAAATTTAAATAATTCTAAAAAAAAAAAAGATAATCAAAGTAAAAAATCATGAAGAGCTATTTCTAATTGAAATATGCAAACAAAATTTAAATCAATTATTATATATATATATATAATATACATGTATTTTTTCAAATTTTTTTTTGTTTTTCCTTCTTCCGCGTTGGTTCAAATGAAAATTACACATATGAAAAAATTAATATGCAAAAAAAAAAAAAATAAGAAAAGAAAAAGAAAAATTACCCGATGCAATTGTAAAAACTATTCTATTTTTATAAAAGAAAATGCAAGTGATAGTGAGATATAACGATCACAATACTATACAAATCAACAGCTTATAATATATCAACGAAATACAAAGTTCATCACTAACATAAACATTACGGGAGATTATCAAGAGCTAAAAATTGAATTATATTGGAAAAAAATTTAAGATGAACAAATTTTTTTCAAACAACTTGTCAATAATGCAATATACACGTCACTTGAAATCACATCTCACTTCAATACTATTTCATTGATGATTATTAAACAATATATCATCGTATTAATATACAGATAAAATAAGAAAAATGAATAAATTAAACACGTCTATTATACATATACACAATTGTATCTATATGAGAATTCTATTATTACATATATAGATAAATATTGTTCCCTGGTACACACAATACTCACTGTACGGTAAAGCACATTAACCTGTGTCAACATTTAATTTAATAATAAACTCAAGCGTGTACGTGCGAGAATTTAGACTTTACATTTTATTTCGTTCTTTGGTTGATGATTTGCTTTAAAATATTGTAGTGGCTAGTATAATTTCGTGCAATTGAATTATAATATAAATCAATCAATGTTATAATATGCATTCAAGCAGGAAATTATTGAACGAGAAAATATATTTTTGTAGACGACGAGACGGATATACGTCGCTTTCCTGAATATTAAATTAATAATAATTATATTATTGAGAATATTTTATTCAATATTTCGTGTATATTCACATGGAGCATTATAATTTTTAAATGCAGGTATGTAAACACTGAACATCGTATTGGTTTATTTAATTTATTTGTTATTGTTCGTTTTTTATTATTATTATTTTTTTTTTGTTCTTTTGTTTTTCATTAACGACTCCACGTATCACAGCATTGCGCTACCAGGAATCAAAACGAATATGATATACAGTGTTTTTTTTTTTTTTTTTTTTTCATTTCAACTTCCTTCTTTCGTATCCAGTGTATCAATGCAGCAATATGGAATGCAACATGCCCATATTTCTCACAATAATTCTTCACAATCATTCACATCAGTATGTACATGAAGAAATATATATAATACATGAAAAAAAAAATAAAATCACATTTTATGATCGCGTGGCAGCACTGACAGCGACTAATTAACTGTTGATCAATAATAATAATAATATAAATGATAATAACAATTATAAACAATATAAAAATTTGATCGATTAATCGGTAAGGTGTCTTGTAAAAAATACAACAAAAAATAGATAATCGCGCCACTAAATTTGCTATCGAAATATCAATCAATTATTAGTATTTGTTAAAATAATCCGAAAAAAAATGAATAATTATATAATAATTATTGTTTGATAAAATTAAAAATAATGTGGGAGAAAATATATAACAAGTAGATCTTTTTTTTTTTTGTAAAAACAGCCAGTAACGAATATCAATAAAATTTGACAATAGAAATATTATCGATGGTAATTGTGGTTTGAACACTGTAAATTTCTCATATAAATATTTTTCATTCGGATTATTTTGTTCATTTTACTAATAATCAATTTATTATATTGTAATTCTTTGTGAATGAAATGTAAAACTGATGTTATAGAGAAGCAGGCAATGAAATATTTCCAATTTAAACGTGTGAAGTAAATTGACAAAAAAAAAAAAAAAAAAAAAAAAAATCTCAATATTGAGATAATAGTTTTGATGTTATACTTAATATTAAAAGACACAAAAAAAAAAGAAAAAAAAAAACGTATGTAAAGCGACATAAATAACACATCATGTATGTTGAATATAATGAATATCCATCTGGTATTAAATACACATTCTCACAAACCAGTTGCAGTGTGCAACGATATACAATGTATACAACTGGGTCTCTAATGACAAAAAAAAAATAAATACAATTGTATGAAAAATAAAAATTACATGATTGATGATTGGCAATTTGAACATTTATCAAGTATCAAACATCAGATGTCCGAATTAAACGAGATGTCGTACGTTCAGGGGTCCAGCTGACTTGACATTCCCTTTCTTGTTATTATTTATGGCATGAAGGATAAAATTGAAAATATTTTCATTAAAATTGTATAAAACGCATGAAGAACATAGTGACGTAAATACACTATGGATTTCATTGATTGACTTGAAATATCGGTGTAATGCATTATTTGCTCCACTGATAATTTGTTTACACAACGTAACTTGAGATAATATTTTGTCAAGTATTGGCACAAAATTGTACTAATGGTGTGGTTGTTAGGGATATTCTCATTGACAATAATTAATATAAATTGTGTGGTTGGTTGACATAAAATAATTCTATTATAATTATGTATTTAAAACTAATTCACATGTTATAGGAATGTTTTCCAGGAGAATTAATTAACTTTTTTAATTATTCAGGATAATTTATGATTATCAAATTGACAAAAGTATAAATTTCATGATTTCGTTTTGTTTACGGCAACTCGGTAAATTGTCGACTTAGTTCTATCTAAATCTGAATGTATATTAATATGGATATTAGTTTCAGTCTTTGAATGCATTGCAATCCACAATAATACGGTGAAATATGATAATCCCGTACACTCGTGGATGCGAAAACTATATTATATAGCGTGTTATTCAATGTTGCTTTAATGGTAAAGACAGCTGGACCCTCATCAGAGTTTTGTATAAAATTCGAAGTAAAACATAATCAATCGTAGATAACATTATACCACGACGAATATACAAAAAAACAAAACAAAAAAAAAACAATATAAAAATACAGTTACGTATTCCCATATGAATCACTAAATTGTATAACTGTAACTTTCCAAAATTCTAAAACATATTTTTTTTGTTTTCTTTTTCTTTTTTTTTTTTTTTTTCTCGCTAATATTTATTTCTATTGGATGACAAAGATTCTCTGTTGCACGTTTGTTTGCATAATTAGTCATCAACTAATCTATGATGCTTTATCGATCATTAATAAGAGTCATCGTTCCCCTCCCTCTATTTGTTTTTTTTTTTTTTTTTTTTTTTTTATATATAAATAAAAAAAACTTCCCAAATCTATTTGAAAATGAATGTTGCGGTATTTTTAATAATTCAAATAATCTTGATTTGTAAACACTTTTCAAACTATGGTCAATCTAATTTTTTTTTGTTTTTCTTTCTTATTGTTTATAGAAATGACTTTTCACAATCTCATATCACTTGATATTTTTTTTTTTGTTTTTTTTTTTTTTTTTCTCTTTTTACTACGACAAAACAAATCACAAAACATTCGAGTCAACCCCATTTTTCCTCCTTGCCTGTGGCAAATTTAACAATATTTAGTGTTCACAAATGTTGTTTTGTCTTCTTAGTTTGTTTTATCTACAATTTATAAATAAAATTCCCGAAAATAGAGTATTTAAAAATTGTGGTTCAGTGATAGATTTCTTCTACATGTGATTATCATTCACACAATTAATTATTGTATTTTAATTTTGACTCGTTTATTTTTCAAGTCGAACGTGAATTTTCTTAGCACCCTTTTACCTCAATATTTTTCAAAGAAAAAAAAAATCAAATCTATCCTTAAGTCACATGTATCCCAAAGGCGCATTTATTTATCTCATTTATGCGCCCCATACTAAATCCATTTTTATTATTTTTTTCCTTTTTTATTTTATTCCCCCGTATAAATTGAATTTGAGCAAAAATATTTGGGCATACTTTTATCATTACAAATAAGCCGTAGAGTACATTGCATAGAGACCTTTTATTTAATCCACTAGCTTTATTTGCATAGTTGATTTGGTCAACTTGATCGATAGCTTAAACATATATGCAATATTATTTTGCCAAGGAATCAGACAAGTTGATAATAATTTTGTGTTTGCTTCCCTTCATTTGAATGCGCAATATTCAAACAGCAATTTATTTTGTTTGTTTTTTTTTTTTTTGTTTTCGTTGTGTTATTATGACTTGAAGTTTTCAACGAAGAATAATTAGCGATGCACTCACTTCAAGTCAGCCATCGAGCCATGATTTGCCAATGATTTTTTAATTCTTAAAGCTGTCAATCTTGCTGCTGCATTTTGGTACCAACACTCTTTCATTACCTTCGACATGACTTGCAGAGCCTACATAAAAATATCACAGTGTTATATATTACAATTCAGTTTTTAACCAATGTATATACACATATATAATAGATATAAAAAAAAAAAAAAAAAAAATGTAAGACACACCTCAATAGATTGCCATCTATTTGGAATAGATGGTCGTTGTCGATCAGTACAAACAACTTTTCGCATTTCTTCAATTGTTGGATCAGAAGGCACCAAATCAAAAAATGGAAGTTGATAATCATCATGAATACCACCGACATTACACCTTCTGGCAATTTCCCATAAAATTAAACCAAGAGCATAGACATCGGCCCTCTTGAATGCATCAAAATGATTCATGTTTATCGTTTCCTCAAGCACCTGTTATACAAAATCCAACACTTTATGAATATTCAAACGTATATGAAAATAAATGTGTTTATATATAAACAAAAAAATGTATATATGGTAAAAGAATGTATTAAAAAAAAATGGAATATTCACTTCGGGTGCCATATATCGTTTCGTTCCGACCCTGTTATTCAATTGAATGTCCACAGTATCAGTAATGACATCATGTCGTACAGCAAGACCAAGATCACCAATAGCACAAGTCCCATTGGTTTTGACGAGAATATTTTTAGATTTGAGATCACGATGTGCGATTGCTGGTTTACCCTGAGTACCAACAATTTCCATGTGAAGATGAGCAAGCCCCGTCGCCATAGAAAGAGCCATTTTTATCATGCCTTTAGTATCAACAGTTGATCGATTGAGATAATCAAACAGTGAGCCTTTCTCATGATAATCTGTGATAAGCCACAGCTGTGTCCAAGTACCATTATCTATCAATATAAAATATTATAAAGAGCCATGTTAGATATTATATATAATGGAATTTGAAATTGTTTACATTTGTATAAGCTTTTAATTAATTTTTTTTTTTGTTTTTTTGTTTACCTTTATTATCTGCAGCAATAAATCCCAGGATATTATCGTGCCTCAGCATTACTGTTTGATATATTTCAGCTTCTCTAAACCACGATCTCTCCTCCCGCGAGCTAAAAATTTTAACCGCAACATTTTCACCTCGCCATCTACCACGCCAAACTTCGCCAAATCGTCCTTTACCAATTGTCTCGACAAGTTGAATTTGGCGTGCAATACTCCGTTGTACCAAAAGCGGTAAACCTACTGAATTTTTGAAAAGAAAAAAACAGTTTACGTCAATATAATAATCATCCAATAATACATATATATATATAATTAATAAATAATAAATAATATAATGAATAAATAGAAATTATTGAAATAAAGTTACCAGATCCACTTCCGCTCGTTGTCATTTCCAACATATCACGAATCGTTACACCACCAAGAATTGGACGATCTGGTGCTTCCATTGAATCATCAGGAAAGTGTGTTGCGGGCCTCTGTCGACTTATATAAATGTGATAGATCACCACAGCGACAACGCAAATTGCACAAATTGGCAATGCTATAGTTAATGCCATTTTCCATGTGGCCCACGCGGCAACACCCTCACCACCAGTTGTATCTTGGATCCATAATACAATTAATCAGAATTTTTGTTTTTTTGTTTATTTATTATGAATATCACCCACGCAATCATTAAAAATCTTATCAATAGAGAATGTGATGTCATGCTTATTTAGTCAATAGCAATTAAGTGCCAAGCAAATCACAGCGTTCCAAGCTTTTGATCAGTTAAATGTCAATAATATCCATGCATATGTTAAGCGTGCCGCAAATATTTATTAGCCATGAATTTGTTATAAATAATGAATCAATTCGATATTGTAGTTTTTTTTTTTTTTTCAATTTCTCCTTGCAAAATAATAACACGCTCCATCCTCATTTTTTTTTGTTTTTTTTTTTCTTTCTCCCATATCTCACAATTCATTTATTATTATTTATAATATTATTATTATTGTTTTTGTTTTTTTATATAATTATTGTATAATCAACTGTCAATCCCTCATATATACCTTACCTGAAAAAAAATATTTTTCTGCCCTGGCGTAACTTCATTTTTCTCAATAATAAAAAAAATAAAAAATAATATAAATACGATAAATTTTTTTTTTTCTTTTTTCATGTTGAAGCTTCATAAAAATATCATCGTTGATTTATTCAAGGCTCAAGTTTAAAGTCGAATAGTCATTATTCAATATATATAATATATTATATATACATAATCAATATAATAACAATAGAATAAAATAATATATAAAATTATCCAGAATTTTACTTATTCAAACACACGATATGTATACATTTTTTTAACAATAAATAATTTTTTTTTTATTTTAACTTTTATTTATTTACTTATTATTTTTTTTTTTTTTTTCAACTATTACTTTATTTTCTAGACAGATATTCATTACTTTGAAAACCCATACAAACGACGAATATTTCAATAAATTGAATTGTTTTCCCCTCAAGATATATAAAAAAAAAAATACACCCACATATACCCACAAATGACATTTATTCAGAATGAAAAATCGAATGCGTGTATTTTATATAAAAAAAAAATATAAAAAAAAAAAAATATCTGATGAAACTGCAAGACCGTGTACCATGCTCTTATTTCTTCATCATTAATATGTTTTCATGGCATCCATGACAATGGAATCATTTTTATGAATGTACATAACGCCGTGAGACACAATTGATTTAATTCTCATGCGTACATAAGCCATAAATGGCTAACGAAGATATAAATGTGTATGCCGCCTTTTCCCTTCTTCATCCACTCATTATCCCTTTGACTGCAAGACTGATCGAGTTAACGGTAAAACCAAGCAAAAAAAAAAAAAAATAAAAATAAAAACAATTTCCTCGTATGCCTAGCTGACGATTGAGCCGAAAAAAAAAAAAAAAAAAAAAAAAGAACAGAATATAAAAGAAGAAAAAAAATATATTAAACATCTAGATATTTTATAAATTGTAATAAGAAGAATTTAATATAGATATGTGTAATGGGAGTTGTGTAAATTGATAATGAGAAATGATAAAGTGAAAATAGGAAATTGGATAGAGCGAAGAAAAAAAAAAAAAAAAATTCAATAGATATTACAATTAGTAAATTGCCATGAGCCATACGGAAGAATAATAATCTTGATAATATTGAGTATAATACTCATTTTTATATTTTGTTTATTGACTTATTTCCGGGGCATATATAATTAATTAATTGTTTAAATATTAGATATATAACGTCAGCATGGCTTACAAGTAAATTTGTATAGATGAACGAGTGGGGCATGTGACGATACATTAGACGATAATGAAGACGAAAAAGCTTCGACGAGTAACAGAAGCAACGAATGGATAATTAAATCGTAATATTTCTCGAATGAATTGTACCTATTTCGAATTCGTGTATATCGCGAGAAGAAGTTTCCATTACAGAGGAATATAATGGCGGTTTGATATCGCGATTGCAGAAATCATCATTTTCACAACAAGCGATTGCAATTCTATCACGGCTTGGATTTCGTGGATTCTCACTGTCATAACACCAGATATTGAAGTTACGATCCGGGAAGAAACGCTTCCTATCCCAACACCTGGGAAAAATATTGTTAGGAGAACTAAAAACAACTCATTCGATTCATTGTATCATTGTTCCAACAATATACATATCGAAATTATTCAATTTACTATAAATTAAATATATATAAACAGTAAAAAATTATCTGATGATTAACAATATTTATAATCAAATTTAATTTTTTTTTTTATATAAATACACGAACGCTAAATATATTTTTGTTAAGCCACTACTGAAAATAAATATATAAATTATTAGTGTAGTTGAAGCATAAGTATTTAACATTATAAATTAAAAGAATAAATACATATATATATATTTAAAAAAAAAAGAAATATCATTTTTAATTCAATATATACGTAAGAATTAAGAGTAGTTTGTTAAAGTTAAATATAATTTACGCTCTTTCAATTGTAATTATATATATATATATATGTACGTGTGAGTGTATATATATATATATGTGTGCGTGTGTGTATGTATATATATATATGAATATGTACTTATACATAAGATAAAATAAAATAATAGCATGCAATATCACAATAAAGAAAAATCAAGAGAAAATAACTAATTAAAATAAGTAAATAGTATACCTATTAAAATAATTGGCTCTTTATCTACTATTTATTACATTGTAATGAAACATTGCAGAAATATTTAAATATAATTGCACATTTAAAATACACGTAATTTTATGTTCTATAAAATAAATTTTTTTTTGTATTTTTTTTTTGTTTTACTTTTCAATATAAAAAACATAAAAATATTTTTATTTATTTTTTTTTTTTTCGCTATCTATTGTATCACAATATTGATAATGTAACGAATTTATTGAGTACTGCTGTTTTTTTTTTTTTTTCTGTTTTTTAATACCCCACCAACATATACAATTATTTTGTGCAATTCAATTGATATTGTGATATGATAAATATGTAATAAATTAACAATTACAATATTTCAATTGATTGTGAGTGCTGAAATAGATTGAATTAAATTAAAATTAATATATTTGCTATGTACATAGGCAAGACCAGAAAAGAAAAAAAAATAAATAATAAAAAGATAATAATGAATATATATTATAATTATTGAAATAACAAATATTTTAAGTGCGTGTACATATACATTTTGATACATTCATGAAAGAAAAGTGGACAAATAAAAGTTGATAATCTGGTGTAAATTGCGCAGTGAAAAAATAAGAGTGAATTATAATTAAAAAGGCTGGTGAGTGTAAGTAAAAGATGCACAAGAAGAGTGTGCTACGACTTCTATGCCACCGATACAGCTTTTTATATATAACTTTTATTTTATAATATATATATATATATAGATAAATATATAAATATTTTTTTTTTACTCTACATAGAGTTTTTGCTGCAAATTTTTCTATCAGCGGTCAAGGTAATAAACTGTACCTTCTCTGTTGCTAGGGTGCAGCATAGGATTTAGATTTCTATTGCAAAAATCCTCTTTGCAGCATTCGATGACAAAAGTTGTGTTTATCGAGTTGCTCGTCATGCAGAAGATCAGCGGTTCGGGCTGGGACGATGACAGCTGTTTTCGCACACACCTTCAATTTCACATTTTAAAGTTTTCAAAAAAAAAAAAAAAAAAAAAAATACAATCCATTTTTTATATTTATCACTTGATTAAATAATTAATTGTCGAAATATTATCCATCCATTAATTTATATGTCTATATAGTAATTGTATTTTTATATATTATGTGTATACATGTAACTGCAATTCTGTCACTTCAGTAAATAATTCAATGTCAAATATAAAAACAAATATTATGGTAAAATTATTTTTCATTACTTTATCATGAGAAACAATTTTAAACTTAAATTTATATGTATATATATATATATCTGTTTTTATTATCAACATTCACACTTGGCTCATATTATTATCATTTTACTATTTTATATTTTATTTTTCTCCACATCTTTTTTCATATCGAATTCAAAATATCATCGTATATCATGTAAATATTAAAATCATAAAAAATTATACATAAATATATACGAAGAAAAAAAAAAAAAAAAAAAATACATTTGGTTAGAGTGAAAAAATGCGGGATATTTTGTTAAACGCAAAAAAGTACAACTTCTCACAAAAAAAAAAAAAAAGAAAAAAAAATATATATATTTTTTTTTAAATTGAAACTGTAAAAAAATTCGGACAAAAGCAAAAAAATAAAATCAAATAGATAAAAAATACTTTACGGCGATATATATATATATATGGAGAATTCAAAACTCTATTTATATAAAAATGCTGTTAATTATAATGTATTTATCTGATATTGAGAATTAATAATTGTTAGTTAATCACGTGACGTGATTAGTGACCGAAAAAAAATCAGTTGTATTGTCACAGCGTAAACAAGAAAAAAGAAGGAAAAAAAAAAAAAAAAAAAAAAAAAAAAAAAAAAAAAACATCGCACAAACCAAATCGTGACGAAAATTTCCCGCAACTCGGCAGTATACCTTTACGCAGTTTTGGCACATTGGACGATCGTAAAATCGGATATAAATTCAAGTTGCAGTATTCTTGATCACAGCAGCCCCCAAACTGATAGTTGCTCGATTTGCAGACATGGGGGTTTTCCGGAGGAAACCAATTGTTTCGGTCGAGACACCTTTTATAATTATATATGAATATATATGCATACATGTGTGTGTGTGTGTATGTGTATGTGTATATTTATGTGTATATCTATACATGAGTATATAAACTATGTGAATGAATAAATATGAACATAATTTATCTTATCATTATTACTTGTCATCTATAAATTATTTCCAAGCCTTTATTTATATCTTTTTTTTTTTTTTTTGTCTTCTTTTTGTTTAACCCCATAAATTTATATATTTCGTTAAATATAGAAATTTATAAAATGATAAAGTCAAATATAATCTGTCTTGTAGATATATCGAGACAATTCAAAACATAAAAATTCCTATAATTCACTTATTACGCAATTTTACCCACAATTTATCTTATATTCGAGTTTATTATCGAACTTTGTCATGATATTTACCTAATTTATTTCAATTATTTACTTCTCTATCACTCTTTTTTTTTTTGTTCATTATTTTTATAATTACCATTACAAAATAATACATGATATCTCAATTAAAAATATATATTTTTTTTTTTTCGTGTAAGAATATATTGAATGCAACAGTCTTATTATCATGAATTATAATACAGTCGCGTGAGTTCACAATAATATTGAGAAAGATAGACGACAGCAGATAATATAATGTGACTGTATACATACTGATAATAAAAAAGGCGCCAACTTGGAAATTACCGTATCCTCCACTCTCCTCCTGTCATCCACAACCTTCGCGTCGCGTATTTTTTTTTTTTTTTTGTTTTTTCATATGTAAAACCCTCAATATTCAAGGAATCGATCATGACAAATTTTATATACGTTCCTATTCCCAATCTCCAATCCCTTCTCATTTCGTTGATAATATCAGTCGATTATTCCACAAATTTCTTACCATTTATACATAAATATATCTCGTGATATTAAAATTTCAATTACATTTCAATTTATCCGCGAATAAATTCTAATTAAAAAGCCTCAAATCTATTTTATTGAACCCAATCGATTATAAGAGAAAGAGAGAAGGAGGAAGAGAGAGAGAGAGAGAGAGAGAGAGACTATATATAATATAAAAATTGAATTATGTGGATGAGCCTAGTAATAATTGAATAATTAATCATTAATATCTATCTAATATCATATAAATAAGTGATGTCAATATTACCTGTATGCATGCGTGATAACTCCATCATCATCGCGACTTGTACTGGCGAAACAATATCCATCTGTTTCACAGGTGTGATTAGACTCAGTGCAAATATCACAATAACATTTCAATCCTGAAACAAAAAAAAAATATATATATATAGTAATTGTATTTATAAATAAATAGTATAATGAAAAATATTATATTAAATATATATATACAAACTTTATTATTATTACAAAACAAAAATATATGATCTCGTGAACTATATAAAAATAAAAAAAAATAAAAAATTATATAGTTCAATTAAATTCAATTTGAAACAATGAATATAAAATAAATAAATAACACTTGTAATAAACAACTAAATGTTTATGTTAAATATTGTTAATTATCAAAACTCCACGTGTACAAAGTAAATAAAAACGAAAAAAATATATATATATATATATATATAAATTCATAACAATTTATGTGATGACCCATATAATTTTATTATAAATTTTTATATTTATATTTAATAATTATCAGTAATAATAAAATTGTTATTATTATTGAGTGTAAAATATAAAAAAATTTATAATTAAATTATTACATGTGCGTAGTTGTATATGATTATTACTATGTAATGTGATTATAGTTATATAATTCATTGATAACCTCAGTTATAATGGTATTAATCGAGTTTTTTTTATTAATCGATGAATATCTTGTGAGAATAAAGAATGGATTAATAGAATAAATCAGTTTATTCTATTTATTATATTGCATTGTTACTATACACAATATATTCTCATTATTTTATATGAATATTGTGATAAAATTAATGTATTAAATACAATAATATACAAAAGTGTATGTATGTGTGTGTATGTGTATGTTACATTTAATTAATTAATCATATTTGATATAATTAAATAGTCACTTATACTCACCATTTACATTTACAATTCCCAACATGTGAATAAATAAAATGAAGATGAGGGCAAAAATACCCGTAATATCTCTACGAGTTTCAGTGATTTTTTTCATTTTTCTGGTTCTTCTTCCTACCAATAAAAATAATCAACGAATGTGACATGGAGGACAAAAACAAAATTCACCACTGATCCTCAATAATTTCGTCATGATTTTAGGATTACGATTTTATTCTTCATTAGCCAGTAAAATAAGTTAATAAATATTAAATCAAATTCAACTGATGCACTCTCCTTTATACATAAGAATCACACAATTCTTAATTGAATTTTGTCTTATTATTATGATAATTGATTAATTTTTTTTTCTTTTTTCTCCTTTTTTTTTCTTATTTGCACACACAAATTACATTAAACAATTAATAAATACACACAGATCACCTAATTTGTCACTAATAATAAATATTGTCTGCTACATATCCGTGCCTTACACTAGGACAATAGTCAGCCTGTGGTCGATGACCGTCAAACAGGAAACAATACATTTAACATATATATTATTTTATTTTTTATCACTAAAAAATTTATCTCACACTCTTATTTTATATCTGTTTTTTTTTTTTTTTTTGCAATTGCCAAATTTAATTCACCAACGACAATAATAATGTTTCATTTAAATCACATTACATTCCGTGGCCGGCCATTTTCTGCATAAATAGGCGCACTCCATAGCTCAATGAATTACAAACAATAACTACATGACTTAAAAAAAAAAAATAATAATAATAATAATAATAAAATAAAATAAAAGATATTACTGTATCAAACAATCACCAGCACATGTCATTTGTTGATTTGCATGTTTGCAATGCGGAGAACAATACTCTCCACTGCAATCGTCAACAGTCACGAGTCGCACTCGACCTTCTGTTTTTGCTCTATCAATAAATCCAACAAATCGTCACACAACGCCATGACACTTTATGTCAGGTGGCTCAACGTTGCTCGACGTACAAGCCTGATCGAGTCTCACTGTCTTTTGCGTTTGTTTGCAAATCCACCGGTCGATGGTGCTGCCATTTGATATACATACATACCCATAATTCATATGAAATCATAAAGTGCACATATTTCAAAGTGTAGAGCGCTGCTATACCGTCACTGTTGCTACTACACTGCTGTGTAGATAATATCAATAGTAAAAAAAAAAAAAAAAAAAATTGCCCATGATTATATAAAATTCAAATAGAACATTTATTCATTGAATATCGAAGGAAAATTCAATCGGTATCTGAATAAATTTCATCAAAATATTTGTCATAATATATTAAAAAGAATATAAAATCAACCAAATCATACATTCTTTTGATTATAAAATAATATATAACTATATTCTCTTCATGATGAATTAATAATCGTATAATAAAAATCAAATGTAATAAGTAAAACGGTAATGTATAATAATATAATAGAGTATAGATATTAATACTTGTTGGAAATTAAAAATTTGCAATTTATAAATGCGTTCTATATGAATAAATGCGTTGAACTCATCAGTTTATTTTGATGATATATTTAATTGACTTCATTTTTTAATTTGATTATAACTGTGTTGAACTTCCCCATGATCTCGGTGCAACAACTCGATCCAATTTTTTACCAATTGTCTGAACAATAAATCCAATATTTTGGAGATGAGTGTGATCAAGAATTTTTCTACCATCAAAAACGTAAGCTGGCTTGATCATTTGAGAGTATATCTTTTCATAATCCAAATTCTAATAAAATTAATTGTCATATGTAAATAATAATTATCATTAAATGCATTGAATGTTTCATATATCACACACTGATACTTACAACAAATTCTTCCCATTCTGTGCATAATACTAATGCATGAGTATTTTTAACTGCACTATATGCATCATTATATACGTGAATTCGAGTTTTAACACTTGGTTCATTACCAAACATTAAATTTTCAATAATCAAAGCCTCTTGTACTTTGGGATCATAAATATGTAATACTGCACCCTCAACCAGTAGTGTTTTGGCAACGTGAATAGCTGGCGATTCTCTAGTATCACCGGTATTTTTCTTAAATGCAAATCCCAATATTGCTAAGTGCTTATCTGTTACAGTATTGAACAGTGATACTATAACTTTTTTTGTGAATCTTGTTTTTTGATATTCATTCATGTCAATAACCTGCTGCCAATACGCAGCAACTTGAGGTAGATTAAGACACTCGCATATATATACAAGATTGAGAAGATCCTTTTGAAAACACGAACCACCAAAACCCACTGATGCTTCAAGAAATTTTGATCCTATACGTGAATCTAATCCAACTGCACTTGCTACTTCTGACACATCAGCACCAGTCGCTTCACACACAGCTGATAATGAATTTATACTAGATATTCGTTGAGCCAAAAATGCATTCGCTGCCTACAATGAAATGTAAAATGTTATTAATAATAAATGTTATATGAAAATAATAATATTTACCAATTTTGACAATTCTGAGCTCCATGTATTAGTTGTGAAAATTTTTGATCGTGGAATCCAATGTTGATACACCTTTGCCAATTCTTCAATAGCAGCTCGTCCCCTTACAGAATCTTGACCGCCAATTAAAACCCGATCAGGATTCATGAGGTTATCGATTGCTGTACCTTCTGCTAAAAATTCAGGATTCGACAGAATCTACACAATAATATACATTGGTTATGATTTCAATGATACGATGATACTCGCAATTTATAATAGTCTTACTTGAAATGAAACTCCAGGTTTATGATTTGCACGTAAAATATGCATAATACTTTCAGCTGCACGTACTGGTACTGTACTTTTTTCCACAACAATTTTATCTGTTGTCGCGACATTTGCAATCATACGTGCAGTATTTTCAACATACTTCAAATCAGCTGCACGTCCTTGACCATTTCCATGTGTTTTAGTTGGTGTATTTACTGAAATAAAAATTAAATCTGCCTCTTCGATAGCAGACTGCATGTCAGTAGAGAAAAATAAATTTCTTCCACGGCATTTCTCCACAACTTCATCCAGGCCTGGTTCATAAATTGGCAATTTATCAGAGTTCCATTCACCAATTTTATTTTCATTAACATCAACGACTGTTACTTGAATATCTGGACAATTCAATGCTATTACACTACATGTAGGACCACCCACATAACCGGCTCCAATACCACATATTTTTTTTATAACCATATTTCTCAACAAATAATCCAAAGTATAATTTTACAATATGTATAAATGGCACAATCAAATTATTGCAGTTTTTATCATACAGAGTTATTATAAAAATCTATTTATCACTGGTAAAAACGATATTTTGTTTATTGTAAAAAAAAATTTTTTAAATAAAAAAACACCTTTAAACAATATAAAAATATTTAATAATTGAATCATAAACAATGGCACTAATTGTAAAAATATTAAATCTTTAATTTATCATTTGTCCATAAAATTCAAGATTCAAGTACGAGATTATATGTACGTGTAAACGTGGCAATAATGGGTTAACAAACTTCACCAATATCAAATAATACTAATTCATTCATCACTTTCCCTCAAACTACTTTACCATATTCTTTTTGTCATTACATCTATACTATATCTATATTCATGTAAATGGTGGCGCTCCAATACAACTGTCCTGAGTTCAATTCATCTATCTACATGTGTAATATTTATAAATATAACCTTCTAACCTTGTAAACATACGCATCTGTACATACACGTACAGCAGCAACACACATAACACCATCAAATGAGTATTATCATGAATGTATCTCAACAGGTATGTATTTATTTTCATGTTATTTTTCGAATTTAATAATATGAATTAAGTAATATTTATTAAAATTTACTTGTGCAGAAAGTATCGAATGTTCATTGATGTCCACTCGACAGCAGAGTCACACTTGACATACAATTATAATTGTAATACAAATTTGTTGATGGTGTAATTGATGTGAAGGATA
The DNA here is from genome assembly GCA_963920625.1 of Dinocampus coccinellae. Taxonomy (NCBI): domain Eukaryota; kingdom Metazoa; phylum Arthropoda; class Insecta; order Hymenoptera; family Braconidae; genus Dinocampus; species Dinocampus coccinellae. The sequence continues at coordinate 4,889,824 of OY987185.1, read as the reverse complement.
ATAAAATTATTAAATAAAATATTATAACAATATATTATATATAATTTGATATAAATTATTCGGAAGAATAATAAATTAAAATGAAAAAGTATTATCAGGCAATATTGGCATTGACAGCAGCTTTGAGTTTGATAGCATTACTATTCTATAGACACGAATACAATAAATTAAGATTTGTATTGCAAGTACTCAATTATTTTGGTACACCCACTCAAAAGGGTGATCATAATTGTACGTCTATGACAACACCGATATGGAATAATTATGATTTACAATTCAAATTACCTGAATCATCATGGCAGCGAGTCACTGACGACTTGTACATTTATTCTGCTTACAATATTCATAATGGGAAAGTACGTGCCATTGGCTTTGGAAAAAATATTGATAGTACAAAATATTCATGTAGTGTTTATTTTGACGATAATGTCGAATCAATTATGGGTGAATTTTCTTATGATATAATAGAAAATGTTGATGATGAACCTGTTGAACATCCGCCAAGTGAATATCATGGTTGTTTGCTTACTTGTAAATTCACTCAAATAAGTAAAAAAATCGTTGTTGGTATTGAATTTAAAAGTATTACACAAAAAAAATTCGATATAATTCCTGTTATTCACGTTCACACGCTAAATGACAATGTTAATCGTAATGAAAGTGTAATTTGTATTGCTCCTTCAACAATACATCAGATGTCACATGTAAATATTATAAGTTTTTTAGCCTTTCATCATTATATTGGTTTAAATAACTTTGTCATTTATAATTCTGCGATTTCTCATGTATTAAGTAATACTCTTGAACGTATGGCTAGAATGTCTGGAGCCCAGTGGAATTTTACATATACTAATGTTCCATGGAATTTTCCATACGCACAAATTTCACACGGTACAATACGTAAAATAATAGAGACTGATTGTATATATCGTACGTACAATAAAGCAATAATGACTGTAACTCTATCATGGAATGAATATATTAATTTAAGAAATTATAATAGTATTGAAAATGTTTTTCAAAGCATTACTGATAAAAATCATAAATTAGTGACCAATAAATTACGATTAAATACATTGATGTTTTGTTTAAATCAAATTGACGATGATTTATTAATTTCAACGCCAATAATGTTAAAAACCGTTAGAAGATTGAAAAAAATTTTTAAGAATCAGCCGCATTATATTTATAAATTAACGAATAATTTCAACACTAACATTACCGAAAAGGATGTAGGTAATTTAATATTTGTTAATCGTTATCAGCAATGTAACATTGAAGATAAACGAGAAATTATTGACGATTATGTGTTGAAATTTGCCAAGTATGTGCCAAATACTAAAATTTTCCAATACTATCATATGAGAAAATCATTTAATAATTAAATTAATTTTAAAAGTGTTATATAATGAAATTATTATAAAATTTCGATACATGATGTATAATTTTTTCATAATCCTATATGGAACAAGTTACAATTATTGATAATAAAATGTGTGATTATTCGACTTATTTTATTTATTCATTTATGGATTATTCAAAATTATCTGGTGTATGCCCAAATATTATAAAGCCTTTTATACTTATGTTGACAAATACTATTTATTTGAAACGCTGCATGATTGCACAATTTTTAAGGCCAGCTTCACTGATAGTCTTATTTTCATCAGTCAATACAGTTGTGGGATAAGAAGTTAATAAGTTGAATTCTTGATTTGCGTATTGTGGCCTCATTGTTATAATAAATCTTCTAATATCACCAATTGTATGAGTTAAATTAAATTGTTCCCGGACACTCTGACCGTTTGCCAATCTTATTTGAATCATTGTCATTGGATCATTTGTATTCAAATTTAATTCAGTACGAGCACGAGATTCATTGGCAGCTTCATCTATTGAATCGGTTGGTACAGTCATGCCAACAGTAGCGGGTGAAGGACTACAAAAATTAATTACAAAATTACATTTAATACGTATTGCAATGGCAATTATAATAATCACTCTTACCTTCCCAATTTATGCCCACGACCAGTAAAAGCTTTAACTTTATGCTTTGGTGGTACGTATTCTTCATGACGATGATCTTCCATATCAAGCCGCGCTTCGGCTCCTTGTACTTCCTCTCGAAGTTCTGCAGGTATTTCTGCACGTTTTATCGCTTCCATAAATTCACGATTCTGAGGATCACTGTACGAGCGAATTTCTCGATCATTAATCGTAAATCCATCTCGCCACAGCTTCAACGTAATTACACCGGAATTTGATGATTGGGCAGTAGAAGGTAGTGTTGCCGATGCTGCTGCTTCAATAACTATACACATTGAAAAAAGGTATAAGAAAATTTAAGGAATTGAAATTGTTGAAAACATTAAAAACTATAATATATCTTACCTTGAGTGTCATTGCTTGTTTGGCCCAGTTTGTATCCAGTGCCGCTAAATGTACTGGGCCTTTGTTGATGTGAACTAGATTTTTCATCGAAAGAGATTGATTGTTCTTGACATATTTTAAACATATCACTGGCAATATCATTTTTCTTCTTACTCGGTCCCAACACTTGTTGACCACTGTGCTCCGATCCACCGGCATAAAATGCCTGACCCTCTTCGTCAGAGCTGCTATCTCTACGCTGTAGAGAAGCCAGAGTTCCAAATCTACTATTATCTTTTGACTTTGATTTTATTTTTGACTTTTCAATTGGATTTGACTGTGGGACTTGCTCTGACTTGGTTATTTCTTGCGATTGTTCATTTATAGTTGGTTCAACAACATTTTCCCTGGAATTATCTTCGACCTGTGGTCCAGCATCACTGTATTCATAAAAATTGGCCAGAGCAACCTATAACATTTAATATAAATACAATATAATCATTACATCCAAATTATTTTATTTATTATATTCATCACAGTAAATAATTTACAAAATTAATTTAATTTCTCCATTGTAATAATTAATTAACATTAAGGGATTAATACAATTATAAATAATTCTTGAATTTATTTTTAAAAAATTGTATCATACCTCTAATCGCCAAGCTGATGAACCAAGATAAAATTCTGCTCTCTCACGGTCCACATCAGTTATATCCATAAATTGAGTTATCAGATCATCCATCGTAATATGTCAATGTGTAAATAAACTATAAGTATAAAATTATATTGAAAATAAATAAATCACTTTAAATTATATTAGAGCAAATAAAATTATTAATAATTAATTATTTATTTGTGCAAGAGACACTAAAATAAATTTCAATCCTAACCTCAAGTGTTGAGTTATTCGTTGTTCAGAAATTACGTATATATTTTCCAGCCTGTCATACTACACGAATTTTCCTGTGACGTTTTTTTATTTTATTCGCGAATGCCTATAGTGTATACATATATGTATATACATATAAGAATATCAGAGGCAAAAAGTATCAAGTCATTGGAGATACTATGAGATATAATTTTATTTACCTCTGAAGTTTTGTCAAAATAAATTGTGAAATGCCATCTAGTGGTATATTGAATAAAATCATGTATGATTATATGTATACACATAATTCTACATGGTTTTGTTCACAAAATAGTAAGGTTATGTGATAAAGAAGTCAGAAATTATCAATGAAAATAAATTAGTATTTTAATTATATAAAGCAATATTTAAAGAACGACTTTATAATTTCAAATCGCCATGAGTAATATTTATATTCAGGAGCCTCCCACCTCTGCAAAGGTATTCAAATTTATTTTCCATATGTCATATGAAAATATAAATTATATAAAATATAATATAAGTTGATTTAATTTAAAAGTAATACTGTGTTTACATATCAGGTGCTTTTAAAAACAACAGTGGGTGATATTGATTTGGAATTATGGTCTCGAGAAGCACCAAAAGCTTCTCGAAATTTTATACAATTGTGTATGGAAGGATATTATGATGGTACAATATTTCATAGAGTGGTAAAAGGCTTTATTGTTCAAGGCGGTGATCCCTCAGGAACTGGACAACATGGAGAAAGTATATATGGACACCCATTTAAAGTAAGTAAATATTTCATGTTGACTCTAGAAGAATATGAATATAAAATTGATGAGATATTTGAGTTTTTGATCGTTGCTGTTATTAATTGATATAATTTGAATATAGGATGAATTTCACACGAGATTACGATTTTGTCGTCGTGGATTATTGGCAATGGCTAATGCGGGAAAAAATGACAATGGTTCTCAATTTTTTTTTACACTCGCTGCAACACCAGAATTACAGAATAAACACACGATATTTGGTAAAGTTACTGGCGAAACTATTTATAATATGTTGAAATTGGAGGAAACTGAAATCGACGAGGTATTTATCAATATTAATATAATATCCATTATAAAAACAAAAATTAACTTTTAAAATTATTTTTTTAAGAATGAAAAACCACTATATCCACAAAGAATTATTAAAACTGAGATATTACTCAATCCATTCACGGATATAGTTCCTCGATTTAAACCAGTAGAAGAAAAAACTGAAAAATTAAAAACAACAAAAACCGCTGGTGTCAAGTGAGTATTTAAGAAATTATGAAAAGCACTGTGCAAACATTAATTTTTCTTCTCTATGTATATTCCAGGAATTTCAAGCTGTTATCATTTGGAGAAGAAGCAGAAGAAGATGAAAAAGAATTTATAGTACTTAATAAACAGTATAGTGGTACGAGTAAATCAGCCCATGATAATTTATCTGATCCGAAATTGAGTTCGGCTACTAGCACATGTGAAATTTCACATAGTAACAAAAATATTGAAGATTATGACGGTAACGATTTAGAAATTGACGATGTAAATCAAGCGAGAACAGAACAAACTGGAGAGGATACGGCGTGAGTACAATTTCATTACATAGTCTATAGATAATACACGTTTGTTATATAAATTTTAAGATTAATTTATATGTGGGTAAATTTATTTTAGAGATATAAAAAAAAGAATAATAGATAAATTAAACGATAAAAAATCACTATCACATATTGATAAGAAGAAAAAAGTGGATTTAAATGAAGAACAATCTAGTGAAGAGGAATATTATTTCGGGAAAGAACGTGAAGATGAACGAAAGCGACAAGTGTATGTAATTATATAGCTAACAAATAATGTTGTATTCAGAAATTAATAATTATTCCAATTTCAAACAGTGAAGCAATAAGAAAAGAAATAAAAGACTTGAAACGTGGTGTAAAAAATGAAAAAAGAAAAAAGGAAACAATTGAAAAAGAAAAATTAGAACAAGAAACGAAAAAAACAAAAAAAAGTGAGTTGATAAATGAATATTTGAGTAATCAAGAAAAATATAAAGAGGCAGGTGCCAAAGTTCCGAAAAAAGGTGAATATTTACAAATAATTATTTTATTCTTTGTCATTATTCGAATAGATTATTGATAATTGATTAATTATAGGTGCTTCTCGAGAAAAGTTTACATTAGATTTATTAACATCATTTAGAAATAAATTGAAATCAGTGAAAGAACAAGATACTACGATAGAGAGTTCAAATAGTGATAAAATGAAAATTGTTGAAGATGATGGTGAGACATCGTGGATGACCCATGTGTTAAATTGTGAAGAAAACAATTTAATACTTGCTAAAGATGCAAGTAAAAAAGGTGATGATTGGTTTGAAATTTATGATCCGAGAAATCCAATAAACAAACGTCGTCGGGGCGAAAAAATTAATGGCAAACAGCGAGAAAATAATAATCGTAGTCATTCCAAATACACATAAACAACATGAATCGACTGTATATTTATTTTAAATAAAAATTATTAAAACAAAATTTTTTATGACAAATCTGAATTTTTCGACAGTAAATACAAGATTTTCCTTACTTTTTTGCCATTAGTCTACTACATTTACCAAAATTCATTGAATATTTTTCAAGGTAAAAATAAATGTTACGATATATCAAGAACTTTTCTAATTCAATGTATATTATGAATTTATTATTAGTGTCTGCAAATAAAATAGCATTCATAAGTTAATTTCACAATAATTGACACATTGTAAATTGATAAGATATTGATACAAGGGGCTCGGGCATTCACGTGTCGAGGGATCTTGTAATCAGTCAGTGTCCGGACAATGGTAGTTGCGCATCATTCAATTTGAAATACAGCTAAAACTTTACATTGGGTTATTATGCTAAAATGCAATAAGTGAAAATTAAACAGCTCGAAATAAATAACAACTCAATAATAACATTCTCTTATGTTTGTAATATATATATATAATATTTAATTATTATACATGCATAATAACATCACCTTCAATCCATAAAGAATTTATTTACCGCCATTCATTACCTAATAACATATTCATTATATAAATATTTAATTAGAAAATTTCAACTTTATATACATATATATTAAAACTTGATTATTTTCTTGACTTATTATTATCATCATTTATAAGATAAATAAAATCGAAATCGGTGTTTTTACGTGTCAAAAGTTTTTATACGACCATGTCATTAACAACATCACTAAGCATCGACTTATCCGGTATGTATTTTAATTTTATATAAATATTTATTACTCATAAAAATTTAATTTCATTGTAACATTGTCAATATCGACTCGATAAAACTTAATAATAATGAAAAAAAATAGCCGGAGATAATAATTGACGTAAATTATTTTATATTATTTTTCCACAGATACATTATCTATTAACATAAACAATATAAAAATACAAAGGTACAAAACATTTTATAATTGATAAAAAAAAAAAATCTTAATGAAATATTTATTCATACGCAATACATTTTCTGTTGTACATATATATTTATTAACTACTACTACTACTACTACTACTACTACTACTACTACTATTATTTTTCTTCTTAATTTTTATAACACTCAAGAGCAAAATTATTACTTAATTTATTTATTGACCAAATGAATTTATATGGGGCTTAAGGTAATAATTGGATAAAAAAATGCCATTAAGACAAATGATAAGATAAGAAGTGTAATTCTTATTTCTAATATATACATACATGTATTTAATAATAATCAAGAAGAAAAATAGATAGATTAACACGCGTAGAAAAATAATTAATTTAAAAAAAAATATATACAAGACATACATGTATATAAAGTTTGATAATTATATTAATTGTGAATAAATGTGAGTACTCTATTCATTAATTTATTAGAATTTTTTGTATATTTGAGATAGGACAGTAATACATACCAACACACAATTGTATACTAATTCAATATAATAATAAAAGGTAATAAAAATTAATTATTAAATTGAAAATTAATTCACTATTATTGTTTCCAGATGATGATATACAATCGCGCAATTGGCGTCATAAAAATATTAAAGTCAAGGGTCTATTGCGATTGGCACGTTTGTGCACACTTGGAATATTTCTCCCTGCTATTCTTATTGCCGGTCCAGTTTATCTGAGATATCGCGTTTATTCTGAACAACTTTATCCTTTTGCAGCTTCGGATCAACGATTAATTGATAGAAAAGTATCTACAACGTGGTGTCAAGTAAATTGAAAATACTTTTAAAGTTGAAATTTTTTTTTTAACACATTATGTCACTTTAATAATGTGTTTTTTTTTTTTTTTTTTTTTCTATCAATATCCGTCTATACATAGCGTCAAGTGATATTTGTCAATACAACGTTCAATGCTTATGTAATTAATGGCGAACCAGAAATGAAAAGCGAGACAACGCTTGTTTCCATGACGAAACACTTGATGTTAGAAGATGATATGAAAGAATACTGGGGTTTCTATTTATTACGTGGTAGCAACATTACCGTTTCAACGTGTGTAAGGTAAGAATTTATTGCATATTTATCCACGAGAAGAGAAAAAAAGAAGAAAAAAAAAACTGAATTCTGCTTATATTATTGATAAATAACTGATATTAGATGGCCCGGAGCATCATTAACTATAATTCGTGGTCACAAACATCTTCATGAATGTGCATTTATTGGTGATGACAGCAGTGAGGAATTGGATGAAATATTGGAAGAAGCAATGGAACGGGGTGAGAATACTGGTAATCTCACTGAATTCCTACAAACAAGTAAAGTATGATATATTTAATTATATGTATGTAAATATATGATAAATGAGAATTTATATTGTACGTGATTATACATAGGATACGAATCCGAGCAATGAGCCAAATAAAATGAAAAAAGCTCGACATGGTGTTGAATTTCATCATGAGCCAGGTGCATTTAAATCTAATAACAGATTTTCTGATAGTGATATTTATCATTCTACTAGTCATGAATTAGACGATAATGCAATGCGAGAAATTTTAAAAAAACTTTTGATGAAAACTCGTGGTATGAAGAGCAAACAGAAGCATCATAATTATCAAGATGATATTATTTTTGAGGAGAGCAAAAATACAAAGTTGAACAATTCATTTGTAGAGAAAAATTTATCATCAGCGATGAAAGTCGAGTCATTAGCGGATAGACAAATGAATTTAATTTTATCTGAACAAAATAATGTAAAAGTTACAGAGTCACGAGGCAGTTCATTACATGAAAATAAGGATGAAAAACAATTCAATGATTCATCATCAACGTCTGCTGAAATTTTACAGGACATTTTAAATAAAATGGACTCTCTCAGTGTGAACGGTAGAAAAATAATTGAAAAATTGATTAATGACTTTGATGAATCTCATAATGAATCAACGGATAAATTGATGATAAATTCGAGTTTATCGTTATCAGATAAAAAACGTATGAAACGTAACTCAATTTTATTTTCATCATTAACAAGTCTATTGAATAATGAGAATAATTATGAGAATGATACCGGTGAAATTGAAAATCTATATCCCGATGGAATTGCTGATGATCGCGGAACAATTAATGAAACGACTTTTGATGATAAAAGTAATTCAGAATTTTGGAGTTCGTTTAGCAGTTCTGAAGAACGACTTCTTCAGTGCAAAGGTTTAATTTTAAATCTTCCACTCACACCCCATCATCAATGTTCATTGAAACATGAAAATAAACATAAAATTGCATCAATTGCCAATACCGTAACTTATCGTGTTCCCATTGATGGATATTACTTTTTTGTATTCAGTTCAGAGAATGAAGTACAGACAAATTATATGAGAGTGAAATTTGATTTGTATAAAACGATATATAATACATCAAATCCAGTTTACGCTTGCAAAAATAGTACTACAAAATGTTCATTACCCTTCAATTTTTTTAGTTGGGAACGCACTGTATTGGAACTGCCATTAAATGGTAATGAGTCTCAATGGAATGAAGAATACGTTGTTATTTCTCATTGTGAACCAAGAACAACTCTTTATCTCATTTGTATAATTACCGTTCCATTATTAATTCTTTTATTCGCATTTCACTGAAAAAAATAGTATGATAATATAATATGAAAAAATATGGAATAAAACAAAACAAAAAACTATCAGTATTTTTACAAAAATAAATAAATTTATTTATCAAATTGGATAAGTTAAAAATTCATGGAAATTAAAAAATATACGCTTGTCACTTGTAAAAAATAACAAATAATGAAAAAAAAAACAAAAAAAAAAATTATTCTTAATTATCAAAGTCTTTTAATACCTACAAACTGTAAAGATGATGATAACTCGATGAAAATTAATCTTTCTACCTCAATGTTGATTTGTTAAGTTAATCCATAATATTAATTTGTGGAGTTAGTGATGGAATCTGTTAACAACTTGACCTGACGAATGGTACACAGTGATGCGCGCGCTTTCGGTGGTAATAATAATGGAATAGCCAGGCAACCATTGACTGTGTGGGTCTACACTACCAGTACCACAGAATCAAATAGGCGGGGCATCAGCGTTATCAGCAACGAACACTCGTCTCTTCATCCAACAACGACATTCTTGTCTGAAATTTTTTCAAATCTCAAATCTTTTGAAATTTTATATTTAACATATACCTATGACAATACATACGTATATTATTCTTAATAAATTATAAATAAATAAATTAATTATTAAAAATATCATTAATAAAAACCTGTACATAACCTATATAATTTTATCACTATCTATTGTACAATATCAATTGCATTTATATATATATATTTTTTTTTTCAATCATCTATTTATTTACCCAATTGATAATTGAATGTAGTGCATAATAGGTTTATTGCCAAACACTTATAATATAAAATTAATATGCGGTGTGGCTGCTACGTCGCGATAAGCAAAATTCATTTCATCCTACCCCTACATCTCGAATCCCCTTTATATACACATTACACATATACATACATACATCTATATATAAATGGGTGTAACAATTGAATTGCGTTAACGTTTATGGGACACTGGACAAACTCTATGATATATAGCACCTCATTTTTGTACACTTATATACATAAATATACATTATGTTACACAATACAATAATATAAACAATCATATTAAATAAATAAATTATAATTGTTCTTGTTTGTTTCTCTTTTTTTTTTCTTTTTTTTTTTTTTGATATTTCGTAATTTCACATTAATATTAATAAAATTAGCATGATATTATTATGATGATGACAAGGGCCATATGTTAAATTTTTGTAATTACACAATTTATGATAAAAATTTTTTTTTCAAAATCTACGTACTCATTGATTATTTACAATACAAATGACATAAGTATAACATATTGAATGAAATTTATTTATTCATAATCACGTGTATAAGTATATATATATGTATGTGTGTGTAAGAGCGTGTGTTGTGTGTGTAGGGTGGCATTGGACTGCGATATTGTATATAAAATATGGGGTATAAAGGGCGTCCCCCATAAAACGTGTATTGTGCTCACAGTAGGGAATTCAATATAAAAAAATATATATATATATATAATAAATAATAATAAAAAACTAGGCTATAAAATAATTCGATACGATATCGTTTAGCGCTTCTATACAAATAATACCCACACACATACACACACACGTATATATTTATATGGATTATGATCTTTATAAAATTCAATCAGACTCTTACTCCAATGATCTTATTATTATTGACGTTATGAAGTCAAAAAAATAATATATATTTACCCTTTTTGTGGCTGAGAATAAATTGATAATCTCACATCACGTACATATACAAATTATTATAATTTAGATATGTAACGTGTGAGTGATTTAAAAAAACAATTTTTCTTTTTTCTTATCATATCGATAAATATTGATTGCAATAGGTTGCAGAGTTGGAAAGAAAAAAAAAATATATAATAATAATAATAATAATTTGTTAGTTTTTCTTTCCATATTTCACTAGTTGGGACATATTTTTATTTATTATTATTATTTTTTGTTTTGTTTTGTTTATCACTTTGCCACATGGATGGACATTCCACACTTTGTTATTCTTCCACGCCCACTTACCTATATGTTAATCTTATATTTTTTGACATTAACACGTTTAAACAATAAATAAAAATAGAAAAACAGTTCTGAGAATATTTAAAATTCTCTCACGCAGATTGTGTGAGTAATTACACTTGAATGAACACGAGTGATATTATCATTTGTTTTCCTTTCCTTTTGTGATAAACGAGAGATACGAGTGGTGATGGTGATGGTGATGGTGATGGTGGTGGTGGTGGTGGTGGTGCATTTTCAAAATGTCACAATAGTTATTTGTGATGAGCCACGACACGCGACTGGTGACCACTTGACGACAATCATGATCTCAATTCAAAAAAGATCATTGAATAAATCCTCCTCTATCCCCAATATAATAATAATACAATCGAAAATCTCTCACGTTTTTATATTTTGTTTTTTATTTTTTCCTTAAGGTATTAACGTCCCCCAATTACAGTGTCAAAGACTAATACGAATTTGATGGGTTGGGAAAAGTGGCAAAAAATTCATATATATCAATGTAATATATATATATATATATATATATATATATATATACAGTACAGAGTACATATGATACGTTATATACAGAGTTAAATGGGATGTGACTACGTCAAGTGAACTCCACCCACAACATTCACGCTCCGCCTTCGTGAAATTTACAAACCTGAGGGGTCCGTGGACTGAATTTTCTATTAGTCAAATTGTAACATTCAACACGTCAACAAGCAATTCCTGTACGTTTTCATTTTTTTTTTTTTTTTCCCCACCATTTCACATACTCTCCAAACAATATGAAATATATTTGTGTGTGTTTGTGCATTTTTTCCTTCAATTTTTATTAAATAATCAATATTAAATATCCAACGTGTGTGTGTGTGTGTGTGTATAAGTGAATATTACACATTTTTGTAATGGTAATAAAATAGTATTGCTTATTAAAATTTCGAAAATTTATATCAATCCAGTGTGTTATAAATATCAGAACTGTGATAATTGATAATGCAGTAGATATTTATATACATACAATATCAAGCAGTACATTTTGTTTTTTGTTTTTTTATTTTTTTTTTTATTTTTTAAGGCTCAACCAAAGATATTTTATATCTAGAATAAATATTGGATTTTAGTTTAAACAAAACAACTTTGACCGGGCTTTGAGTAACAAAAGTAGAGAATAGTGAGCTATTCTGATAAATAGATAAATTATAAGAATCGTATATTTATCTAACGAATGTCAGGGACAATTTTTTTTTTTTTTTTTTTTACCACAAAGTGTCATATCTGCATCCGCTTTCACGTCATGTGGACTAATTAATTATTCATACTCTTATAATCGAGATTTTTTTTTATCACACCAGTCATAAAAAAAAAAAAATTTATTATTATTATGATTAAATATATATAAATTTGAAAAATAATTAATATGAATCATATTTTTGTATAGATATTATTCATCATGAATTACAATGCTACTGCTGTTGTTGATTGAAAAAAAAAAAAAAAAAAAAACAAAAAAAAAATCGGATTATTTCAGCCAATGTTAACTTACGTAACGAGCAATGGAACAACAGCAGATGCAGATGACACATCGCCTGCAGGATCATTTGGTTCTGGAGATGGTGAATTGGTTGAAGATTCTGGGGATTCACCGGGAACATCGAGAGACACTGAAGAGGAGGCCATGTTCTCTGATGAATTTTATTTTCACGATACTGACGATGAGGATGATCAACAAAAACGAAAGAAGACACAAATGAATGAAGTATATTTATAATTTTATTTATCAATTTATTTATATTTCATTATCAATAATTATTTTATATATATATATATATATATATTATAATTGTATGCATTTATTTTTACCATTGATTTTTACAAGTAAACGATAATTACTTTATTTTTTAGCATGATGAAACATGTTCACCAATTATGCGTCGTCAAATGAGTTCACCAACGGGCCAAGTGGGATCCGTCGGTGTGAGAAAACTCTTTACTAATAGTCGTGAACGCTGGCGACAACAAAATGTTAGTGGAGCATTTGCTGAATTACGAAAACTCGTACCTACTCATCCACCAGAAAAGAAACTCTCGAAAAATGAAATACTCCGCATGGCCATTAGGTATTGGAATATTTATTTTATTTTAATAATAATATATTTACAATTAATAATATTTCATTTGTATAAAATTTATAAATTAATTTTTGCATACAGATATATAAGATTATTGACGAATGTAATTGAATGGCAAAAGGCTGAAGAACGTAATGCAATAACGCAAAATCATGTACGAATTAAATGTGAACCCCATGTACGTTATTGCCAATCAAAAACCACACTTCAATTATTAATGTCTGAAGAGCAAGTGGAATTGAATCACGGATGCCGTGTAAATTATTCAGAACGTTTACAACAACAGACAAATTCTCAAGTGATTTGCGATAAAAATGGTAACAATTTGCTTATGATCGCGCCTTTTGTTACAACCAATATAATGCCAAATTACAAATCTACTTCAGTTAGAGGACTACAACATAGTAATAATTTTATGACGAACCGTCTTGAATTGAATGGACATCAAGGAACTTCTAATGCTGGGAAATTTGTGTCCATAATGAGTCAATTGAAATCAACATCTACAGTTACACCAAGCCAAGTGACAATTGCATCTAATACTGTAATCTCCAATAATAATCCATCAACAAATGGAAATATACCCAACACGTTTGTCACTCATCAGAAACGTTTAAAAATTGAAAGAGAAGAAAACGATAGTTCGTTTATAAAAACTAAATCAATATCAAATAAGAAAAAATGTAAATTCGCGAATAATACTGAAGACAAAAACTCCAAATAATGACACTAAAAAACTTTATCTGTCGGGATTATTATTATTGTAATTATTACAATACATGATCGATATTTATAGCTATATCTTACTATTATATTTATTAATTAAACGTGCAATATATACATTGTAAATAATAAAAAATTTTGTGTTTTTTTTTTCCTCTATCTATTTAATAATATTTAACAAAAAAACTTTTACATGTAACTTAATTGAAAAAAAAATTTATCGTGAGTATTTTTTTATCATTTGTTGTGTGCACATGATAGATTTGTTAACAAGTTGTAGTAGCAATTGATGATAAAAGCGATTCTGTTTGTATCTTCCATTAAATTTTTATGATGCGTAAAGAATTGTATGAAGTCAAGCAAATTACCATTTATTTGTATTTCGAAATATCATATATTTAGTATAAATTCTGAATACAGATGGCCAAGACACAATCAACAATTTTTTTTTATTATAAATTATATTTAAAAAAAAAAACTATTTCTTTTCATAATTAGTACACTCCCAATATTATTGTTCCAATACTAATTATTTCTTCACAATACACATATCATTAAATCAAATACAATCAATTATAAAACGCTATAATACTTTTTTAAATTTATAAACATATAATTTTAATAACAAAATGTGTTTATATATATATATGACAACTATGCGATTCATCATTATTATTCATAATTTCTTTTTTTTTTCTTTTTTTTTTTCATATTTACTGTTAATTTTTGTACAAATATATGATATTCATTTCAATACATAATATGTGAGAATGTGTACACTGTAAAAAAGATAATATTTTATATATACTATGAATTTTCGTTCGTTTGTTTATTCATCAGGTATTCAACGAAGTAGATGATTGCGTGCCATGTATATAAGTATATTTCACTGCTAAATTAACGGTTTCGTACAGTCCAATGTATAATATTAATAATAAAAATGAATATATTATATGTTTCTTTTTTATATTGACACTATTTCACGAAGCAAAAAAAAAAAAAAAAACGAACACAACCCACATCGTTTTATTAAAATTTTTATTTATAAAATATTCCATATGGCTCTTTTGATTTCTAATGTTATCAACGTGAATCCGAGAAAGTTTGTGGTCTACATAGACAGGTTGATGCGAGCAGGTTGTTTCTTTTGTTGAATTATAATGAAATTCATACGTATACATACCTATATAGTGTAAGGAAAATTAAAAAAAACCACAGTGACGTAATTCATTTGCGGTTTATACATATAAATGAAACATATGGAAAAATGTTGACTTACCTCACTATGATTTTAAATATTTTTATACCTATAGTATAAGTCAATATATATATACATATGTATCTTTGCAGGTATATAAATTTTACCTATTTCTGATGGCGTCATGGGTGCAGTTGAGAAAAAAAAAAAAAAAAAAAAAAAAAACTCAACTATCATATGTGCAATGTACTGTCAAGTGAATGGATCTTGGAGTTGATGATGCCCTTCAACATTCTTAAAGACAAGTAGTTATATATACGAGTATGTTGACTGTGTGTGATGTAATGTAGTGTGGTGTGTGTGTGTACGTGGCGAACGCGGGAGAAGGTCCTTCATCCACTATACTTTCAACTCACCTGATTCGCACTGTGTCGTGACTCGTGCATCATGCTGTTTGGTGTATACATTAAAATGTATAGATAGTTGTTAAAATGTTATCGTTTAATATACTTACTGATTGAATTTAATAAATATTTTATTGAAAAAGTTATCAATATATTTATTATTGGTACTGATAATATGTTAGATTGAAGACTTAATGTTTGGATGTGAGTGATTACAACAGAAAATTGTATATATATATATTTCATCAACGTGAGATTGGTTGAGAAGGCAATTGCTAAGTATATGAATACAACGCCCAACGTGAAATTGACATTCCATTGTTTCACTGTGCCCATTTAAAAATTTATTTACCACATGAATAAAATCTCATGATGAATCACTGTAAGTTCATAAAAATATTCAAATTTTGTAAAATATTATTTAATATATGTGTGAGGTGAATTTTAATAGTGTACTCTAAATTATTATATATAATTAACATTTAATTGAAATATATTTTACGAAATTTACACAAACATTTTTGACCAATCTATAATTGTTGTTGTATAAATTATCCATAAGTTAAAAATTAATATTATAATTAATTTTACATAATATGTAAAATTATATAATTGAAAATATCTATTTATATTTAGGAATTGAATTTTTGTTGAAATTTTATTGATATATTTTTCAAATTATTTTTTTCAGTGATTTTAAACTTGATTATATTAATTACGTGTCTACCATCAACAATTTTTGGACACCCTTCAGGAGCTCCTTCAGATGCATGTACAAATTTATTGCCTGTGCATAGAAATACAAAACCGGCTAATTCAAATCCAAAATTCGAAATTCGACCGGTACCCGGACATGGCAGAATTCGTCTTACATTAGGAAGTAATGAGGGTTTTGCCTTTATGGGTTTTATTATCCACGCTAAAGACATAGAAAGTGGTGAAATCATTGGCGAGTTTGTAAATATTCCAGACAGTGCTCAAGGAATTCAGTGTACATCTGGTATCAATGTAAATAACTATTATTAATTATAATTAACACGTATCAACACTAAATTTAGTTATACTAATAAATAATCGTAATGCAATTTTTTATTCTTTAGAATACCGTTACACATATAAATAGCAATGGAAAACATAACATGGAACTGGAATGGACAGTACCAGAAGATTACGAAGGGACAATAATTTTCAAGTATAATTCAATTGATATTTTTTCATGAGTTTAAAGTAACATTTTTTTTTTTAATCTTCTCATCATAATTATTTATTATTTTTATTTATTTATTTATTTTCTTTTAGTTCTACTTTTGTTCAAAGTTATACGACATATTGGGTTGGTATAGAATCACCTCGAATCACCATCTTGGGTGATTCAATTCGAGTTGATGCAATACCTAAATCATCAACAACTGCAAAAGTAACAACAACACCGTATTATATTGAGACTGAATTTAAAAATACAGTATGTATTATATATAGAACATATATTTATATGGAATATAATTATAGTACAATTATAATAATTATAGTATAATATTAGTTCAATGACATTAAATTGTTTTGGACTATCGTGCACGTGTATATATATTGTACAATATTTATATAGAGAAAGGAATGCTTACGTTATTGACACAAATTTATCTAAACGTATATAAGGAGCATTTCAATGCCAAATCCTGTGACACTAACAATGAAATTGGCCTTCAATTTTAAGAATTAAAATTTCCACGCCTTTATTACGGATAGAAAGCATGTAAATTTTTATGCTTACAAATTTATATAATTTCAACATCCACATATATCTCACTGAAAAATATTATTCATCATTAATTTAACTGAGTAGCCTTTCATTTATTACATATCATATGAATTGAATAAGACAGACAAATGAAATGAAATGAAATTTATAATTTACTTTTTTATTTCGATCATTATCAGGATAAGTCAATAAATCGACATCCAATATACGAAAATTGTGGAATTACAAAAAATTGTTTTGGATTATCTGATGCATGTATTGATGATGGTTCATGTGATGCAGCTGTTTCAATAGAAGTCAAGGGTGAGAGATATCTGTTTGAATTACTCACCAAAAATGGAAAATACGTTGCGGTCGGATTGTCCGATGATCCTAAAATGGTTTGATTAATAATTTAACGCTTTCTACTTACTGTTATATAAATAAATTTAATAATAAATAATTTGTTTAATTAATGAAATTATACAGGGTGATGACAGTGTTGTCGAGTGCGTGGATAAATTTGGACAAATAGAAATTCATATGTCATGGAATACTGGAAAAACTAATTCGAGAATTCCATCAAAAAATGGTGTATCACTTATGAGTAGTTCCATAGAAAATGGAGTGATTTATTGTAAATTTTCAAGAGAAAAATTTACCGTAGTACAGGGACACGAATTCAATTTGTCAAACCATCCTTTTTATCTCCTACTGGTATCAGGAAGTGATCTTAAGTGTAAGTATGTCAAATAAATTAATTATACGTTCTCCACCAAATATTCAATAAATGTTTTATTGTATTATTCTATTTCAAAGCAAATGGTGTAGGATTTCATGATCTCGGATACAAAGCATCGAGTGAAGCGCGAATATTATCAGATATTGGTCAAATAGTATCAGCAAGTGACATTCTTATTCGCATTCATGGTAGTCTCATGGTCATTTCATGGATTGGCACAGCCTCAATCGGTATTCTAATAGCACGTTATTACAAACAGACGTGGGTAAAACATCAACTCATTGGCAAGGATCAGTGGTTTGCGGTAAATGTGGCTCATTAATTAAAACATCATTGTATATGACTGTCACAATATCAACTTATATTATTAAATCTTTGGATAATTTCAGTGGCACAGATTTTTTATGATTCTCACGTGGTTAATGACAATGATATCATTTATCATCATCATGATACAAATTGGTGAATGGAGTTCAGAAACAATACACGCATCACTAGGAATTGTCACAGTTATTTTGACATTTATTCAACCTATCATGGCCACAATGAGACCACATCCGGGTACACCAAGGAGACCACTCTTTAATTGGGCTCACTGGTTAGTTGGCAACGTTGCTCATATAAGTGCTGGTACGTTTTTCATAATATCTATACGTGTGAATTTAATATATACAATTTACACATACCGTATGATAAATAAATGATTTATTGTTTATACAGTGGTCGCTATCTTCTTCGCTGTCCGATTGAATAAAGCACAAATACCTGAATGGACAGATTGGATTTTAACTTTATACGTTATCTTTCATGTGATAACTCACATCGTTCTTTCGGTAATAATAAAACCAATATATATTTATATTTTATTTTTAGTAAATTAACATGTAAATATATCTAAAGATATTTTTTTTCTTTTCTTTTTTTTTTAGTTTGCCGGATGCGCATCAGACAGACAAAATGGATCAGGTATTGATGCTTTTCCAATGAAAGATATGCATATAAGAGGATCTATAAGACATTCTGACATAAAAAAAGATGCCCCGGTGAGTATTTCAAACTGTTATAAATATATATAAATTGTTATATTACAGATATATTGAAGATTAATTAATTAAATTTAATATTTCAGTTGGCGGGATTGCGAAAGCTCATTTTTGGTATCTACTTTATTATTATATCAATATTCGTTATTGTTCTGGTCATTATTACTGTTATGGCACCGATTGAAGAATCATGGAACAAATTTAGAGGATTCAATTTCTAGCCAATGATGGCATAAAATCAATTACTTAAATTAATAAAATGAAAATATTAAATGATATATATATATTTTTTTAATTATTTGTTAATAATATATATCGATGATAGTTTCACAACTTTTATATATTACAATATAAATTTATATTTCTGATATCGTAAATTTTTTTCTCTCTTTTTTTTTTTTTTTGTATTAACAAAAGAATTTTAATCATTGACATATTTATCATTAAATATCATACCACATTAAAGATAATATATATTCAAGCTTTTATCGAGATATCATATATCAAAAGCAAACTTGTAATTTTAATATGGATATAAATTAATTTAAAAATTCACACTTGACACATATCCACTCTTTATTATATAATCAAAAATAATTATTGAGAATACACAAGACTCACATTCATTCTAGAGCATATTATTGAAAACACTAAATTAATCATTTTTATGTAATGTAAAAATATGGGCATAAAAAAAAATATCTATGGATCGAAGAATGTCCATTATACATTGCAACACATGGTGCTACTATACGTACTTTACGTATAATTATACTACTACTACTACGTTTACTCGTACTCGTTTTACTACTACTATACTACTAGTAGTATTACTGTTATTAAACTTCTACTACTACTACTACTACTGTTATACAACTAAACTACCCTCGAGGTTTTGAAGATTGTAACATCAGTCGCTAGGTAGCGCCACCATCATTCACACCCCGTAAGTCGATTGACGACACTGAACGACACCGGCCGGCATTCACGTACCACTGATAGGGTTCTTTTATTTGGTGCTTTTCTTATTCACAATAAAATCAATCGATTCTACCATTAATTATTTAATTGAATTGTAATTTTACCGTTATATACTATACTGTTACTGCCACAAGAATATCATTTATTCAAAGATATTCATTGAATATTGTTGGATTGATTGAAAATGTCCTAGTTCAGTGCCGATTCTGATACGCGCATAGTCCAATGTTTTACCAATTTTTAGTAATAAATATTGTTGTATAGTTATTTGAAATATTTATACTCTATAATATATTATTGTGATTATATTTTAATTTTATATATTTCTTTTTTTTTTTTTTTTTTTTCAACGTGATTGAATATTGTAAAATGATACAGTGTAACAGAATTCAAAATGCTGCTATTGATTGGCAGCATTACGTTAATGAGCTTTGATAAAAATGGCAGTGGGTGGGTGGCAGTGCGTAATTTTTTCAGTGCCATTTCATTTACTCATCCAATTATGTAACAAAGGTGGGTACATGGCAATATAACAAAACAAAAAAATCTTTGTATTTCATCAAACACTGATATATATATGATACAGTAAAGTATTATTTCTGCGCAATTGGGCCATTTTTTTTTTTTTTTTTTTTTTTTTTCAATACAATAGTTCATTCAAATTTCATTGTTATTATTATTGTTTTTGTTGTTGTTGTTGGTATGATGAAATTTTCAATTATATATTATATTTAAATGGATAATCAGATGAGATAATTTTATGTTTAATAATTACGTGGGATAAAGACACATTTTTTTTTTTTTTTTTGGTACTATGTTGTGTGTTGTGTTTTCAAGATACGTCAATGTGTATGGAATACATAATAAAATAAATAGACGGGCTAATTAATTTAGAGAGTATAATTATTTTAATTATCTTAATGGCTATTTATATTGCCGTATTTATTATTCATTGTTTTGTATTTATTATTAAATTATATATGAATAAAAATAGACAATGTATACGTATTATTTGTTTATATTGTTTATTATGTTTTATTACGTTTAATGGGGGTATTTAATAATTTTATTATACAAATCTGTGTCAATTTTGTAATAATTTTTTTATTCTTTTTATTATTACAGTGACCCTGCAGTATTTTCATTTCGCGAGTGCGACATTTTGAAGTGGAGATATTGCAGTGATTGAATTTATTTATGAAATATGTTAGTGACAAGTGCAAGTGCGATTAGAACGATGGTGGGATCTTGTTGGTATGTGATTGTAATACTTGAATTAGCTAGTGTGGGTATTTCACAAAATCCAATTGACGAAAGGACAAATTTTGAAGCAGCTTTCCAAGGTAAATGTTCAATTAAAAAAAAATAAATAATCATCATTCTCATGTCATATTGGTATAATCTATTGAAATATTACAAAATAAATGAGAATGAACGAATAAAAATAAATATTTTTTTGCAGGTCTCACTAAAATGTAGTACAAAATCCTGTATTTATTTTTCCAATCAATTTTTCATACAATGGAAAAGAAAAAAAAAAAAAAAATCAATAAATATTATTGAAAATCATTTATAAATTGTTCAAAAATTTCTTTGCCATTGAACAATTGAAATTTTTATCTTGGCAAATATGTTTTTATATATTTTTACATTACAATTAGTATAATTACAATGATAAATTTATTGAATGTCAAAATGAATATTGAAGTTTTTTTTTTTCATTGAAATTATAAAAGTAAAATAGACATGATTAGTTCTATTAAGGTATCAAGATTACTGTTTCCTTTAAATATTTCAATGGAAACAAGTAATAAGGTCCGAGAATTGAAACCCCTGAAACTATTAAACTTACTCGAGCTTCTTATATTTCTGTAGAACGTCGAAGTGTCCCAGTCGTAGTAGCGTTGCTATAGAAACTACCCACCCTTGCCTTGATAAAAACAGTAGTTCTCAACTCTCAATATAATACTCACCCCCTGTTGGATATTTTTTTTTTGTTTAAAATACAAATTTAAAAATAATGGATGAAAAATCAAATAGATACTTCAACATGATAGTAATAATATTATGATAACTTTATTCCAAGATAACAAATTTAATTGTCAAAGTATATAGAAATACATGAAAATTGAAAAAAAAAAACAATACAGACTAAGTGAATAGAGAAATACCATTAATCATATGATAATTTACAGGAAGATGCGGTCACAATTCACCCTGTGAACAGCTCTGTTATGAACTTCACGATGGCATGTATGAATGTGACTGCAGTGATGGATTTATTCTTCACAAAAATGGATATAGTTGTGCGGGTGAGCTTTTTTTTGTTTTTTTTCATTTATTCCAATGCAAATTTGTTTCTTCTCTTTCTTGAAGTTTGAGTAGATAATATAGAATTTTTATAGTAACTTTTTCAACCAATATTAAAAATAAATATAAAACATTGATATACACAGGGCGTTGTTTATTATATTTTTTATTTAAATAATATTATATGAAAAATTGATGGAGGAACAAAATTTTTTTGGGTAAAATGTATTGATGTGACTTTTTAACTTTCGGAATCGAATTCTTCGTTGGCATCACGACGGAAACGCCAAGTGCCTTGGATCCCAACATGAGGTTGAACTCTTTGACCAGGCAATTTTAGTGCTCCACCGCCAGCGCTGATATGGCCATCTTTGCCTTCGTAAATTTTGTGTTGATAGTCAAGAGTGTAGCTTGGTCGTCGTTCGGGTCCACTCATAGGTTTGGTACCTTGGAAAACAATTGATCCTTGTGGAGCTGGTTCAGGTGAACGACGGAATCGCCAAGTGCCTTGGATTCCAACATGTGGTTGAACTCTTTGACCAGGCAATTTTAGTGCTCCACCGCCAGCGCTGATATGGCCATCTTTGCCTTCGTAAATTTTGTGTTGATAGTCAAGAGTGTAGCTTGGTCGTCGTTCAGGTCCACTCATAGGTTTAGTACCTTGGAGAACAATTGATCCTTGAGGAGCCGGTTCAGGTGAACGACGAAAACGTGAAGGAGGCGGTAATTTGACTGGTCGATTCTAAAATAAACAAATGAATTTATAGTCTTGAAAACAAAAAAAAATCTAATAAATAATCCCATGTATTTACTATATATGTTGGTGGTGTATAGTGTTCACGATGATAAATATCAGGCTCTGCCAAACAAACAACTATTGTTATCGCAAATAAAAATAGTGAAGTATTCATCTTGATAATTTTTGACTGTTTTTTTTTCTATCGTACTGAGTTGTAGTCGATTGAAGAACTGCTGTTTGCATCGTGAAAGTGGCATTTATATATTCAAACATCAGAAGAATATTTAATGCAATAGGGGAATCACTGCTATATTTTTTATTTCAATATTATCAATTCAAAAGTGTGGAATCCCCGACTGGCATTTATGCTGCAGGAATCCCCTGGTAATTTATACATTTGATGACGATGTGTGAAAAGTATTTGTATACACCAGTCGTAAAGTCGCTGCATGACGCAGTGTCTGAGAACAGTGTCACATAAGGTCAATTCATTTAACCGCACAACGTGATAAATATAATCAGAATATATTTTATCATTTTTCTTTCCTCATGATATTGACATAATAATAATATTATAATATTCATCCAAACAATTTGAAACGTAAAAGATATCAGAATATCATGTGATAAAATAAATGACAATAGTATTGGATGTCCTGTGTTATCAATTCAATGCTGAATTTACATAAATGTTTACACTCATTATACTTTAAATCAATAATATATATATATATATATAAATAGATAAATATAATTAATTGAAGACAATAATTGAAATTTTTTTATTACTGACAGAATTGAATTCCACATGGCCATCAACTAGAGATGGGCACAATCTTTTTATTGGCAATACAAATGATGAATCAAGATTAGAAAATAATAAAAACATAGATAAAAATTTACTTTTTATTCGGCAAAATCCATTTGCAATACATTCGAATACAATTGTACAAAATTCGACTTTCAATGCTATTAGAACAATAGACGAGTCGAATATATTGTCAAATTCAATCGTAAACTATCCAATCTCATTGGTAAGTTTTCTTTATCTATTATCTTCTTCTCAATTAATCAATGTTTATTTTCTTTTATATTATTCTGACATTGTGTTATAGAATTCGAGATTGGATGAGCCAGGTGTAAAAACAACAGAAGTCATCGTGACAACAGAACCAACTTGTTCCCTTGACTGTGGACTGTTGGGAAAATGTTATATTGAACAATTGCACGACGATGAAACTCAGCCTGGGAATACACAAAGCAATAAACAAAGAAATAATCCTCTGAGACAACGATGTCAGTGTCCTCTCGGTAAAGTTGGTGACCAATGTCAGAAAGGTAAATAACAATAAATCATCAGACATCCTCATCTTTTGTGGAATTACAATCAACAAGAATTTTTCATGACACATAATGCAACAGTTAAATGATAAAAAATTAACAAATTTATGCAATACACGTGTCAAATTGAAATTCATGAATACACACCTTAAAATAGAACATTTGAATTATGTGTAGGATCATGCTCATAATATACATTTTACCATGAAATAATATCAAAATATATTGATAATTAATATTATGAACATGAATAGCAAGCAAACGTCTCTATTCCCTTCTCCTTTTTCCTTCCAGATCGTCTTACACACCCATACACACACACACACCTACGTACTGTATATACTCATATGGTTAGAATATCTATATAGCGGGTGTGGCTTTTAGAAATCGCGTGACAGAGTTCATTACACCTAGCCAGTAACAAAAATATTGACAAAGTAATTACTTGCGACTATCGGCGTGCCGTATGTAATTATATTTTTTTTTTACATTCCGTGTTTTTACTATTTCTAAAATATCAATCTCAATATTCAATAATTATTTATAGTTAACTATCGAAGAACATGATATATTTTTGAAATAATGTATTTATTCAATAATGAATATAGAAAGGCAACTTTATATATTTATGATATTAATGTTAAAAATTTAATTCATATAATTTTTAATATATCAAATAAAAAATTATAATATTAAATAAAATTTATTTAGAGATACCGGTAAAATCACCAAGATTCACAGGAACAGGATGGCTGGCATTTGCAGCATTAAGAGCAGCTTACAAACATATTCAGTTGAATTTGGAATTTCGGCCCGAACAATGGAATGGTATTATTTTGCTTACCGGTGAACGTGATGATCTTCAGGGTGATTTTATGGCCATTATCCTTCATCACGGTTTTATTGAATTCAGGTAGGCATATTAATATTGCAAATTAATTTATATCCAACACTGATTAATCAACTGTTTGTAAAATTATAGATTTGACTGTGGAAGTGGAGTGGGTGTTGTTAGAAGTATGGAGACAGTAAAGTTAAATGAGTGGAATAGCTTGAGCGTATACAGGCATCGATGGGATGCTTGGATCCAGCTAAATGATGGAAAACGTGTCCAAGGAAGATCAAAGGTACAAGTGTGTTTGAGTGTAAGTGGGTGGATGTGCTGTCACATAACAATACACGTAACATTTATATCCCAAATGTTATTATGCAGTTGGAGAGAAGCCATCATGTATTTTAGAGTTTTTTTATTTTACTGTATTTTGTATATATCAAAAATTTATAATTATTTTTTTGTTTTTTATATATTTAATATTTATAATTACAGGGTTTATTTTCTCGTATAACATTCCAAGAACCACTTTTTGTCGGTGGCCCTGGAAATACCACGGGTTTAGAGCGGCTTCCTGTTAAATCAGGATTTCGAGGTTGCATCCGACATTTAGAAGCAAACGAGCATCACTATCGTTTTCCCCTGATACCTCAAGGCGATGCAATCAATGGTTTTGATATAGGTAAAAAATTTTTGATTAGTAACAGATAAAAAAATCAATTCATTAACGAATATTGTCAAAAATATTTACAAATTATTGATACAAAAAGAAAAAAGATGAAAAAAAAAAAAATTAAGAATAGAAAAAAACATTATTCTTTCATATTTATTTTATATATTACATTGATATATTGTTCTTTGAAAGGATTAGACAAGTAGTTTGATTTATCTATATTGCAGAGGAGTGTACGGCTGACAGGTGTAGCAAGGTCCCGTGTTCTCATGGGGGTAAATGTCTCACTACTGGTGGCGATACGGCTGTATGTCTTTGTCCTCTCGGTTACACAGGTGATCTTTGTGAAACCAGAGTAGATCTCCAGGTAAATAATAATAGTTGATATATATTACCATATATTAGAAATATTTTGACGGTAAATGTATAAATATATTTATACATAAAAGAAGAAATAATATTTTTCTAGGGATAGATAAGAAATTTATATACTTGATGATTATTTAAATGAAAAAATGTTGATCTTACAGGTACCTTCGTTTAATGGTTCTTCATACTTACGATATCCTGGAATGGCCGATACTTCATTATCGTGGTTGGAATTATCAATAATTCTAAAACCCATTGTCCCGGATGGAGTTATTCTCTATAATGGACATCACGATGATACCACTGGTGACTTCATTGCACTTTATTTGTCAGCTGGTTATATACAATTTACCTTTGACTTGGGAACTGGACCAGCAACATTAAGGTGCACAGTTATTTTTTTGTTTTTTAAAATATGTTATTTTGTATCCATAATTCAATGTGTCATAATTTTTCATATAAAAATTTCGAAATGTAACAGATGTGTGAATATTCAATTTGATTGATAGCTAAAGTAGTTGAATCATTAAAAAAAATAATAAAATTTTTAGGAGCAAATCCCCAGTGCAACTTGGTAAGTGGCTGGAAGTTCGTGTATCAAGAACGGGCCGAATGGCCTCACTCGAAGTGGAAAATGATCCTGCACAAGAAATAATGGCACCTGGGGCTTTCACTCAACTTTCTTTGCCATTAAATCTTTACCTTGGGGGAGCACCATCGCCTGAAATATTTACACCGAGAATGAAAACTAAAGCGAGTTTCGTTGGATGTATTCAAATGATCGTGATCAATCATCGCGAGGTAATTATCAATATTTAAATTGCAATAATTCAAATGAATATATGAATTAAATATTCTTTATTAACAGATTGGTATATTAGCTGAAGCATTGGGTGGAGTAAATGTGGGAAATTGTGGCCATGCATGTGAAGCACGACCATGTGGTAATGCTGAATGTCGACCTTTTAGAGAACGATTTACATGCAGATGTCGTACAGGTGTACCACACCCTTGTCCAACACTCGATCATTTTACTGCACCATCAGAGTTTCGATATAACGATCCTACAACTTCAATAATTCCAAAATATCGACGTGACATACCGAGTTTTACTGGAATTAACAGTTATCTACACTACAGCGATGCTGACACGATGAAAAGGTTAAAAAAAAAACAATAAAACATAGGATCCATAACATATAAAATTCAGTGAATTAAATGATATCAAATAATTCGTAGGATAATAAGCTATCGAGTCGATATCAATATGAGATTTCGGACGAGCAGCAGCAATGGTCTTCTATTGTGGAGCGGAAGACAATCTAATCCACAAGAACAAAGAGATCAAAATGATGATTTTCTCGCGCTTGGTTTGAATCAAGGTTACCTCACTTTAGCGTATAATCTTGGTTCTGGAGAAGCAGTACTTAAATATAATCTTACAAGATTAAATGATGATTTATGGCATCGCGTGAGAGCTGTGAGGTAATTATAACTCTCTACAAATTCGATTCAACTCTAGATCATACATAACTCTTTATTATGGGTTGAAGTTAAACAAAAAAAAATATATATATATGTTTTAGAAATGAACAATGGGCATCACTTGTTGTAGACAGCGGTATTAGTGTATCATCATCATCGCCAGGACAATTAAGAGAATTAAATACCGACACGGGTCTTTTTATAGGTATGTCTAATTGACATTTATAATATATAAATGAAAATATCTGTATCATTTAATATAATATGTGATATTTGTATCTTGAATTAAGAAATATTGATTGAAAAGCATTTGAATATATTAATTCAAAATGAAAATAAAAAATTTTGACACATAATAATATTATTATTGATAATTCAAGGTGGTGCACCAGACATCATTCGAACAACAAATGGTAGATACAAAAAAGGAATTGTTGGATGTATCAGCGATCTTATATTAGACTCTGACTTTTCAGTTGTTCTGTCTTCACCGGAACAAGCAACCAATACACAATTATGTATCTCTTGAATTGAAGTACCTTGCGAATAATAAGTAAATATTTTGCACATCACAAATTTATTCAATTGCGCGATTGCGTTCTCACACTTGTACAATCAATGAACTCATTATTCTAGTAAATTAATTCTGAATCTAGTCATTAATCTCAATGCGAGTTACCCCAATGATTGTTCAATAGGGCTTACTCAATATCAGTGTCTTCTTCCGTGATATCTCACGTTACCTATCGGCTTCAAAAAGTCACAATTTATTCCGTTTATCACAAATCACATGAGCATACATCTACTAATGATTTTCTTTATGTTTGTATAAAAAAAACGTTATTTCTCAGTGACAGAATATTCCAACGTGATATACATAATTACTTAACCGCTAACAAATATTATGTAAATATAATGTAGTTTTGAAGATTTGTCAACGGGAAGATTCGATATACATATTATATACAAAGCGCTCAGAGATATATGTGTATTTACATCCACTTATTGCCAGTATGTTGAAGAATAAATGATATATATATATACACATATATATTAAATTCAAGAGAATGAGCCTCCAAGTCAACATATATGAGCAAAACTAATTATAATATATTAATTATTTGACAAATATGGCTGTTGGCCTAAGAAAATAAAATAAAGAAGATGGTAAAAACAACCCCTTGCGTCAATTTTCCAACAAATTTCTGGACGTACAAAATCTATATTATGTATTTATACATGTGTACACTTGCACAATAATAATAATAATTATAATAATTATAATAATATCGTTGTGATGAATTTCATTTGAATATAAAATTATCATTAACTGGCTTCAATGTAAAGTCATAAAAAAAAAAAAAAAACATTTTAAATATCAATATCAAATTATATGATAATACGCAAATATAATTAAATATTTCGCATAATTTTGTTATTCATCATAAAATTTCATATTAAAAATGATAATTTTTCATAAATTTACTCGATAATGTTGTTCTTATCAAGAACATACAAATACATATAATAATACATATACGTCCAATTTTTCAGTTGAATTTAGTGAATAATTTACTGAACAACCACCGAAATTTTCATCACATTTTTCAAGTGATTGTAACCACAGGGTGATAATACGGTTATTTATATATACGCTTACAATTTACGTATACTAATCTAATGAATAATATAAACTTTTCATAATGAATTGTTTGAAAATCGCCCTATAAATTTAAGTATTTGAACAGTGAATGAAGATGCACATAAGACTAATAGTTTATATTGAAATATATGTATAAGTATGGTCTTAATGGTGGGTGGTTACA
Source organism: Dinocampus coccinellae (assembly GCA_963920625.1). Lineage (NCBI taxonomy): Eukaryota > Metazoa > Arthropoda > Insecta > Hymenoptera > Braconidae > Dinocampus > Dinocampus coccinellae. Next base: position 4,859,865 of record OY987185.1, on the reverse strand, counting down.
CAATACTTATAAAAAATTTCGATGACTTGAAATATATTTTGATTTAATTTATATACACGTCATATCCAATATAATAATTCAAAAAGATAACTATTGGTGATATAAATAACAACTATATATACATATATTATTTAATTTACACAACATCTTTTTTCAATCACATATAAAATAAACGTAAAAGCAATCGACGCAAGTCAATTTTATATAAATATTATTATATCATGTGTGTATGTGTATACACGTATGCGGTAGTGTGCACGAATCATGTCTACAAGTGACGTATATAAGACGTCATGTACCAATGATTTACTCTATCAATAAATTAATAGAGATAAAAATCATTACAATGAATAAACAATTAAAAACCTGATAATATTACGAGTCAGGCTGGACATATTAATTTTCATATATCAAATTAAATTCTAAACAGATTATCATGTATATTGTTAGATCGCTATGTGACAAATCATGATAAATCAAAAAAATATTATTATTTTTTTTTTTTTTTCCATCGACAAGACACGATTTTTTATTAATTTGCATTACAAATGCATCAGTATAACGTATTGGATATTCGTGCTCTTGAAATAATGCAATTTTATATTTAAATAAATGTTTCCAAGAGAATAATTTCATTTGTCAAATATCAAAAAAAAAAAAAAAATAAATAAATAAATAAATAAATAAATAAATAATAATAATACAATAAGATTAGAGTACATACTGTGATTAAAATATACATTGCATTACTCTGTACATAGTCTGCCTGTATGTGGGATATTCGTAATTTAATATCAATGTCTCATTGATAAAAATTTACGATTGATTGTCAATATTAATCCCTCACACATTATACATGCTTGATAAAATTTTTTAGTATTATTTATCAATGAGAAAAAGAAAGGAAAAAAAAAAAATTTATTATACTGAATAATAAATATTGCACATAATTGCAAATAACTGATGGACTCGATCGTTATAATAAAATAAAATAATCACACGCACTCTTGGTAAAGATAACTACAATTTTCTCAATCATTATATTTTTTTTTTTTTTTTTATATCAACTTATCATTTGTATTTTCCAGCACGAAGAATATTTCTTTATATTTATTATACATATACGTATTCACATACTGCTTGACCAAGAGCAGCGTATAATAAGGCTGAATGAAAATGTATTTAAAAATGAAAAACAGAAAAAAAAAAAAATTTATAATTATAATGGTTGTAAAATATTGAGAAAATGACAAAAAAAAAAAAAAAAAAAAACATGAAGATTGTTCTCCAAATATCACATTTTCCCCTAAGAACAATGAATAGTAATATATATATATAATTGAAAATAAAATTTAAAGGAATAGAGATATTGAAAAAGAAAATAAAATAAAAAAATCTAATATATCGCACATGTTGATACATGAAAAATAGATATTATATCATTATTTCTTACGCATCAGAAAAAAAAATGACGCTATATAAAAATATATACATATTATCATATTATTATATTTTGTGTTTGTCTGCCAAAATCTATTGAAAAAAATCGAAACAAACTGTCTGCAGTTATTCTATTCACCCGTCCTTTAGATGCATTTTCCCATGCAAATATAAATATATTATTGATATAATTCTTATTATATATGATTGAATGAATATGCAAAAATTGCATATATGACTAAAAAAAAATAATGTATCGAAATATTCCGTGCACGCAATTATCATTCTTTGGTAGAATATATTTATGTATATATATAATTATATATACAGTCGTCCACATGCATATCAAAAATATTTTATTGTTTAGCTGCACCTCAATTAAAACAAAAACAAAAAAAAATTTATACAAGTTATGTATATTATATAACAATATAGTGTATATTCACAATGTCTAACCCAACTTACCTTAAAATTTTCCTCATATATATTATGTTAACTATAATATCATCAACACATTTTATTTAATTGTTTATTGAATAAATCCTCATATATATGTTAAATTTCATCTACGATTAATTGTATGAAAATAAAATGAAATCTTATATGTTATCATACATGTGAACCTGTGTGCTTCTAACTACATGGTTAAAATGCATAAATAAAAGGGATTTTATAAAATATATACAAGAAAAAAAGTATTTGTTCATATCGTGTATAATGTAAGAAAAATAATAAAACGATATAATGCATAATATAATATAAATATATTCGTTCATGATGTATGCACAATTTTCAATCGAGTCAATTTTTAATCAAATTGCCGCGTTACGCGATTATAGCGCCAACACATGGGTGTTTTCCAAAGTAATAAACAAACTCCATCACCCGAATATGTATACATTGTCTCATGATTCCAAATATATATTACACGTATATATAAATTTAAATAAATAAAAAAAAAATTTTCAATTCACATTTATAGATATTTATAAGTATAAGATAATATAAAATAAAAATTGTCACTCTCTTCTTTTTTCTATTTATCATGGTATTTTATATACATTTGACAAATATTTATTATACACACATGTGTGAGTGTGTATGAGTGTGTAATCCCATACATATGGCGGCGCAATATTCGCCATCATCATAGAATATAAATACTCATACATTTATTCACATGTACATATGACATTGAGATTTTTCCAATAATTGTGATTACTTGTAATAATTTCAAATTTTTCCCGTTATATGAGTACACTCACTCAATTGTCTGAATTTTGATTTTTATTTTTTTTTGTTTTTTTTTTTTGTTTTTGTATTATCTAAGTGTGTGAAAACTTTTCTATTCAATGTTGGCTCATAGAAGAATTATTGCTCTCATCCTACTGATCATTACTAACCATATGCAAAATATACAACTTCCAATATGCCATTAGCAAACCTGACAGTTCCTTGGAATCAACAGCATACAAATGAAAAGGTATTAATGTAATCATTGCATTTTGGATTAATTATATATTCTATGCTATCAACTAATTGCCTATTATCAATTGTCAATTAATAATTACACTTATAAAAAAAAGATGTAAAAAATAAATAACAATTTTTGTATACATAAAGAGACATTGTAAAATGTATATATGTATGCAAATATATACAATTATATTATCCAGCAATGTTCAGAGATAGTTGCTGCTGAATTACAAGATGAAGAAAAAGCCATGGCAGCAAAACAATCTAACACAAACATGGAAACCCATTCCAATGGATGTATTAATTCTCATGAAATTGAAGTTCGAGAATTAGTTCGAGATGGACATGAAAAAGCAGATCCAAGCCATTTTGAATTATTGAAGGTTCTGGGACAAGGATCATTTGGCCAAGTATTCTTAGTTAGAAAAGTTGTTGGAAAGGACAAGGGTACTTTATATGCAATGAAAGTATTACGGAAAGCCACTTTAAAAGGTTAAATTAAATTAAATATTTTATATAATAAATATGACAATGTGTTTTAATTGGTGTATTTATCAATTGCAGTGAGAGATAGGATGAGAACGAAAACAGAGAGAAATATTCTAGTTGATGTTGAGCATCCATTCATTGTACGATTACATTATGCTTTTCAAACTGAAGGTAAACTCTATCTAATTCTCGATTTTTTACGAGGTGGTGATTTATTCTCAAGATTATCCAAAGAGGTATAATACTTACGACATTATTTTAATTTTTATATTTGACTGTTGTTACAAAAAAGTGTCTGAGTGAATGAAACACTATTATTATTTCTTAAAAATATCAACATAATGTACTTATTCATTTTTTTTATGATTGTTGGAAATAGGTAATGTTCACTGAAGAAGATGTAAAATTTTATTTGGCCGAGCTGGCGCTTGCCCTGGATCATATACATCAACTTGGTATTATTTATCGAGATTTGAAACCAGAAAAGTACGTTATTTCACAGATATCAGCAAAAATATATCAGTATAACATATAATTATTTCATACCTATATCGTTATTATGTATATAGTATACTGTTGGATGCTGATGGTCACATGTCGTTAACGGATTTTGGTTTGAGCAAACAACCATTGGATGATACGAAAACATATTCCTTCTGTGGTACAATAGAATATATGGCACCAGAAGTTGTAAACCGTCAGGGACATTCATTTGCTGCTGATTGGTGGAGTTTTGGAGTGTTGATGTTTGAAATGTTAACTGGTGCATTGCCATTTCAAGGTGCCAATCGAAATGAAACTATGACACAAATTCTGAAATCAAAACTCGGTATGCCATATAATATATCACCAGAAGCACAATCACTTTTGCGTGTATTATTCAAAAGAAATCCAGCAAATAGACTTGGTAATAATGGCGTTCAGGAAATAAAAAATCACGTTTTTTTTGCATCCATTGATTGGAATGCATTATATAATAAACAAGTAATTCCACCATTTAAACCGGCTGTAAGCCATGAAGATGATGCGTTCTATTTTGACAGTGAATTTACATGTAAAACACCTAGAGATTCGCCTGGTTTGCCACCAAGTGCAAATGCACATGAATTATTCCGAGGATTTAGTTTTATTGCTCCAGGTTTACTCGATGATCATTCGAAAACTCGTGAAATACATAATAATGAAAATATTAAAAATACTTTTCCTGAATATGTCAATCTTACTCCAATTAGAGATGAATATGAAATTAAACATGCAATTGGTAATGGTAGTTACAGTACTGTTTATTTGGCAATTCATAAAGCTACACAAGTGGAATATGCCGTGAAGGTAATTGAAAAATGTAAACGTGATCCAACTGAAGAAATTGAAATTTTATTGAGATATGGTCGGCATCCACATGTTGTTTCTTTACGTGCCGTACATGAAGATGATAATTGTGTATATCTAGTCTTAGAACTATTAAAAGGTGGAGAGCTATTGGATCGCTTAATAGAAAGACGCAATTTAACTGAAAGAGAAGCCGCCCAAGTTATGTACACTATTACCAGTGTTGTACACTACTTACATGAAAATGGTGTCGTCCATCGAGATCTCAAGCCATCAAATATATTGTATGCAAAACCGGGTAGTGATCCAAACACATTATCGATATGTGATCTTGGTTTTGCTAAACAATTACGTGCAGAAAATGGCCTCTTAATGACACCATGTTATACTGCCAATTTCGTTGCACCTGAGGTATTGAAACGTCAAGGTTACGATGCAGCGTGTGACATATGGTCCCTGGGAGTATTGCTATATATTATGTTAGCTGGGTAAGAAAACACTAACAATTAGACGTATTATCAATTATATTTTCACACTATATACATAAATACATATATATATATTTTTTTTTTAAATAGATATACACCATTTGCCAATAGTCCTGGCGATAGTGCAAATGATATTTTGAATCGGATTGGTCCCGGATCCGTTGATGTTGAAAGTGGTGTATGGGATCACATTTCATTTGAGGCAAGAGCACTTGTACGGAGAATGTTACATGTGGATCCTCATCGGCGACCCAGTGCTGCAGCCATTTTAAAAAACCCATGGATTACCAATCGGCATGAACTTGCCTCAAAAGTATTACCACATGTATCACAAGATCCGCAAAGCTTAAAGGTATCATTAAATTTATTTATTATATTCTAAATATATTAATTTCAATTGAATTATTCATGGACATATTATATTTTTTTTCAGACTGCAGTAACTGCAACGTATAAAGCTATGTCTAATAATCCAAGATTACCTCATGTCGGTCCGGTTGTCATGTCAGAATTGGCACGCCGCAGAACACAAACCAAACCAAGTGGCCATACTAAAATTCAAATGCATCACTGAAAAAATTAAGCCTATCGGTAAATCCTCTGGTCTAATATTATCATTATTATTAATTATAGATAAATTTCAAATATTTTTTGCATTGTTGTGGACAAAAATTTCACTTGGCAATTATATACGTATATAATACACCAGCATCTGCACACATTCCGTGATAATAACAAAATTACCAAAATTATTTAAAATTACCAAGCAAATAAACCAAAAGTTCATTTGTATATTTTTTAATATTATAATGTTACACAAATAATATTCTGAAGTATCGTTTTATATGGAAATTTTATTTATGCGTAAAACTTTTGTGTCAAAATATCGTAATTAATTACAGCTGGTTAATATAAATTTATGTTAAATACGTGTAAAAAAAAAAACAAAGAAAAAATGAATTTTATTTTTTACTTTTAATTTATTACTATTTGTTTCACAATGTCTTTCATATTGATATGCTAAAGTGAAATTATAATGTAAGTGCATAACTATATTTGAAGATGTTTTAAATTTGTAATTTTAAACAAAAATATATATTTATTCGTCATTCCATTTTCTCAATCAAAATATACATATGAAGCTTCCAAAGGAATGTTTAAATGGAAATTACTATGTTATATAATACATATATTATAAAACATGTTTATTTCGATACGCGAATATTCACGCTGTTCGATATTTTAAATATATCAAATATTATCACATAGTACATATAAATTTTTTCCAATTATTCATGTATTGTTAATGAAATATTAATCACACAAAATAATATTTTTGATTGAACTTGTTTCATGTTATACATATAATAGATAAAATATTTAATAAAATATGTTCAATTTATTCAATAATATAATAATGTATAATTATATTTATTTATATTATTTTTACTTCGCTAAAATAATTTAGGTGCATTTATTCCTCAAACGTTGGCAAAAAATTTGAAAACTCCATCAATTCCAACTTTCGCCAGAAAATCTTGAAGGTTTAGAAAAAATCCCGAAATACAGATAATAGCACCCCCTTTAAGATTTTGCGGTGAAGGTTGAAACTATATAAATTAAAAAATTGGCAATAAATTTAATAATCCATAAATTCCAATCTACAAAACATATTTATTGAAATATAGCACTATTATTCAAAATAAAAATCTATAATACATTGATTGAAATTGCTGGTAATTAAATTTGGTATGACACTCTGATAAATTTGAATATATCGTGCACATGCGCATTACCATTACACATTCATTTTTTTTGTTTTTTTTTCATTTTATTATTAATTAAATATACCTGATCAATTATTCATTTTAGCTGACTAATTAACGGCATTCAAGGCCCGATCCAAATGTGCCTTTGTAATTTTTTGTCAATCACAAATTTGGATGTCTGACATCATTCGATAACCTTGAGAATTTTCAATGTTTCAGAAAAAAAAAAAAAATAAAAATACCTATCGCCAACCAATTAGTGCATCTAAGTGACCAATTATAACCAACAATACATCAAACTCGTTAGATGAGATACTATGTTCTTGGAGCCAGTTGGCAGATATTTTCGAATATTTGTAAATAATATACGCGGTATATAATGCGCAAGCGCACATAAATGCGTACATACGTATGCGTGTCATGCCGTCCACATTGCTCGCAATGATACCTATGGATATGAAGTTGGTTAGCTGTACACATTTTTGATGTATCAATCGGTCAAGCCAACCTACGTACATACATATTGATCTTTTATAAAATTTGTAAAATTATATTCATCTTGTTGAGCAATATTATTCATTACAATTCAATTTATATTTGTTATAACAAAAGTACGATCAACATTCAAGTGTATCTTTATATTTTTCAACGATTTTTGATATAGGTAAGGGAATATGAGCGTGTAATGAATTTTAGTTATTCATCTTATTTATTCAATTTGAATTTATCGGTATATACAGTAGATTTTTATGTAAATATTTTTATACAAATATGTAAATATGTATAATGATAATGATAAGTTATTAATATTATATACAATTGAAGTAGCTTTCGAATTAATTCAGTTAAGGAAGACGAGATATTTCTATTTATTCCATAATGTAAAAGAATGTATTGTCATGCGTATTTGTTTAGATATTAGGAGAAATAGTGAGTTGTATATTTATATTGTTCATGAAGTACTTATTGTTTGTCTTCATCTAAATATATAATTTGGTTATTTATTCATGTCAACATGTAAGGTATCCTGCATACAGATAGAATACAAAAAAAAAAAAAAAAAAAAAAAAAAAATGGCATTTCAATTGGGTTTTCAGCCATTTAGACTAGGTATGCATTTTCAATATCAATGTCAATTGAATTTTATATCAAAACTTGACCAGTATCAAATTACAATCATTAATTCAATATGATTGACAAAAAAAAAAAAAAAAAAAAAAAAAAAAAAAGCATAATTTTCAAATGTTTGACTCGAGTAAATAAATAAATTACTTGATTATTAAATAATTTTGGAGTTTAATAAGTAAAAAAAAAATATTATTACAGTATTTTCCAAAATGTTGACAAGAGGACCAAGACCATTGGTCTTGTGTGGACCTTCTGGATCAGGAAAAAGTACATTGATACAACGTATGTGCAATGAATTTCCAAATTCATTTGGATTCTCAATTTCTCATACTACACGAGCGCCGAGGTCAGGTGAAGAGCATGGCAAACATTATTATTTCACAACAAAAGAAAAAATGCAAGACGGAATAAACAAAGGTGAATTTATCGAAACGGCAATATACAACAATAACATGTATGGTACAAGGTACTTGTCCGAAATTTTTTTTTTGTTTATTCCAATTGTAGTGTTTCAATTATAATTGAATTATATATTTCATATAATTAATTGATATAGCAAGCAAGCTGTTTATGATGTCATGAATGCTGGAAAAATATGTGTATTAGATATCGATATGCAAGGTGTGAAACAAATTAAAAATACATCACTAGATGCATTACTTGTTTTCATTAAACCACCTTCTATTGAACAATTGGAAGAACGTTTGAAAGCAAGAAATACTGAAACACAAGAATCCTTAAAACGTCGATTAGCAATTGCTGTCGAAGAAATTAAATACGGCATGTTATTCATTCATTACTATCGTTCATAATAATTTTTTTGAAATAATTAAAATCAATAATTTTTATTTGATTTTAGGCGAAGAACCTGGTAATTTTCATAGGACAATAATAAATGATGATGTTGATCAAGCGTATAATGAATTACGTAAATTTATTCTTGACGAATTAAACCAGCTTACAAGTAGTAATAAACACGATAAAACAGTTTAATATGTTAATTATATTTAATATTTGTTGAACTTGGCTAGCAGGATCAGCCACATTAATTACAATAAGTAATATGTATTTACTGTACACATAATTGTGCCAGAAAATTATTTGCACTAGTAGCATTTTATTGAATTCCACTAATGCAAATAACTTTCAAAATCGTGATCAAAAAAATATCAACACCATAGAAAGATTATTGTTCTTAAATTATAAACAAATCATCAAGTAAGAACATATTTATATTTATAACATTATAATTTTTTTTTTTTTTTTATACATTTCATTTACCATATTTTATCATCATTATTTGTATAGTTATAAGTAAATCAATATTTGTTTTTATGTTTAAGAATAAATCATGAATTCCACTTGTATTTTCTAATAGCAAAAAATTGAGATTATTCCCCAACAAATTTGTATTCCAATATTATTTAATTATTTTGAATAATTGATTATTTTATTATTTTTTTTTTTTTCTGTAGATGAATTTAATTAATTTATTCTATATATAAAATTTGAAAATAATATGGATAATGAAATTATATATTTATACGGCTGATGAATTTTCAAACATGTAAAAACAACTAATCACCGTAGAAAATTATACAATACTATTAATAAATTTGAATTTATGTAATAGTAAAAAGTAATATAATACTAATTGAAAATCAATTTAATCATTAAATATCCATGAATATTGTATATAGGTTGATAATTAATTATAATCAATCAAAAAAATTGTCGTCTCTTCTCACCATGATGATGTCGGATTTTTCGATTTGGTTTTTCCACGTCATCAATAAAATTAACTCGAGGATATTTGTTTAAGTGCAATTTGTCATTTTTTACTTTTGCCGATGAATCAAACTTGTAATTAATTACTTGGGGTCTTGGTTGAAATATATTTTCCTGAGGTGAAGTACGTCCAAGTTGATGCAATGACAATGAATTCAAATGATTGTTATAATTTCGACTAACTGTATGTGATGGCATAGGTAAATCTTGAATATTATCATTGATTCGTCGAAAATTTGGATTAATAGGTTTACGATAGAATGATTTTTTGCTCCATTTCAAATTGTCGTGAGCAGAATTATAGACATGGTGTGCCATTGATTCTTCATTCAAATGATATTTATCCATTGAATCACGAAATTTACGACTAAAAAATATTATTATTATTGTAAAAATACGAACACGTGAATATTGATTAGGAAAAGAAAAAAAAAAAAAAAAAAAATGAGCTTACGAATTTTGCGTTAAACTATCGACCACTGCGATGCGATCTGCAAAGTAAAAAATTTCACATGATCATGCGTAAATTGTTTTTAATACATACCAAATACCATTTGATAGACTCACCCATTAAAAATAATGATAAAATCATGAATAAACTCGTAAAAAATTTTAAATAATTCATCACAATTTATTATATTTCACGTAATTAATATGAAAAACTAATGAATATTCAGTGTGCCACGGTTTGCTGTAACTAATTGTTCACCGAGTGTTAGTATAGAGTGCGTTCACTCGAATATTTTTGGAAATTCTAAAAATAACACTGTATATAGATTTAAACATAAGATTAATATCATGATTTGACATATACGACTATGTATACTTTGTGAGCATGTACAATATTCTCTATATTCACGTGATATTGATACGGCAATTATGAGAAATAATATTTTTTATCCATTCAAAGATAAACACAATAAACGCGATAACATGTCCAAGACCTAATATTAAAAAACAAGTTTGCATGTCTTGAATAGAAAAAGGTTTTGGCTCATCGAGATGATGTATATTGATATTAGTCATCGATTCAATTTCACTAGTAATCGATTGCCATGTTGTATTTTCATTCCAGAATAATATTATTCCAGCTTCTCTTAATGCAGTTATAATAGAATTAAATGATTGTAAAAAAATAGAATTAGCAGGCATAAGATAAGCAAGATAATATGACTGTGGACAATCTGGCACGAGATGTACTAAACTCCTACCTTTTTCACTAAGATAATGAAATTTCTTGATGGAAAAAATTTTTTCACGGTATATCGAAGCAAAACTTCTATTATACGCTGTTTTTTCTATTGTTGGTGAATCATTATTATCAATGTCAGTTCTTATAACTTTAAGAGCAAGTCGTGATAACGCTGATGATTTGTCATTAGGATTTTTCAAGCCAAATATATTTTCAAGATTTGGTGATGATGTTGCAACTAGGAGACCCGATGTATCGAGCTCTTCGAGAGTTTCAATTGAACGATAAAACATGTCATTGGTAAAACTGTGATAAAGTGTACCGGTAAAAGCACCCATTATTGTTAAACCTAAAAGAGCAAGTGCCCCAACGAGAATTCGTTCACCAAGAATATTGGGTTTTCGCAAAGGTGCTCCAACTACCAACATAAATGTATCTATAAATACTGCTAAATAATTTTTATCATAATTTTGGTATATATTAGAAGCTAAATGATGTTGATTTCGCAACAAATGCCACACAATAGTTGCAATAAAAATGGTAATCAATAGGAATACCCATATAGCAGGATGCAAATAGATAAAAGTTCGTAACCACCGAGGAACTTCTTCAGATGATGGTACAATTATACAAACTCGATCCCAATCAACTGGAACAGTAAATTCAATATTCATTGATACTGTAGATTGTTGATTTTCATCAATATATTCTTTGACATATTGTGAGTTGAAGCTTGCATGAATACGTCCATATACCACATCTCCTGCATAAAAATTTACATTTATTCATTTAGAAATAATAAATAATAAATAAAGTATTTGTGTAACAAAATAATAATTGACAATATCCAACCTATGGTCCCTATGGCTGTGCCATTCTCCACATAACCATATCCCACTCCTTTAGATGGTGGAACAATATCAACAGTAAAATTGAGATATTTAGATATAGTCTGTACTAAATATCCATCCATTCCATAAAAATCATCAATATCTAGATAATGATGATAACTCTTATTGGAATTAGTTTTAGTTGATCGAATTTGAGCAGTTAATTTTCCTTCAAATAATCCTATTTTCAGTTTATATCCTTGTAAATCTCGAAGGCGTTTAGGAATTGGTGGCGTTTCCGGATCAATTTCAACAATATTGCCAGGACTATGACCTATCCCATTTGAATAAAATGGATCATAGAACCATAATCGTCGATTAACAAATGGTAATAATGGAAAACCAATAAAAACATTATGAACGCCATGTTTTTTCCATAATACCTCGAGAATATCAATTGAAATTTTTCGCATCACATTATATATATTTTTAATACAATTCTCTAGAATGGGATGATCATTTTTCAATATTATTAATACGATGATATATTGTTTATCATCCCAATGATTAAATTCATTTTTTACAAGTAAATTAATTGACTCGAGTGTTATAATAATAACACGTGCAATTGTAGGATTATTGAAGAAAAATGATTTTACATGTGGAGCTGATATCGAAATTGACGTATTCGAAATAAAACAATTATTTGATTCACTCAAAAACCATAGCCAATTCTCATTACCAATTGATATATCCTCCAAATAATACGAGTGTGATGATATTGCATTGATACATTTTGGTTGTGTATTGTACAAATAATTTGTGAATTCATTGAAAAAATCTTGGCTGATTTGTGATTGATTTTTCAGGTATAAATCCAAAATTATAGATTTAGGTTGTCGTAAATTATGACAAAATATTCTACTCCAATAGCGTGCAGATAATTTTATTTTATATTTGTAAGAAGTTGATTTTAAAGTCGACCACTTAATTCCTTGTTTCACTCTCATCGATTCGATTGAAAAAATCATAGGTAAAATAAACAATACAGTAAATAACACAATCATAATGACACTACAACCCATAATAATCGAAATGACTTTTGGTAGACGTACACACACTTGCGACTCTCACGAATGACAATATCAACGCCCTAAAAAATATTAATTTTCATGTGCCTTCGTTAAATCCAAATAACCAAACATAAATAATAATATTAAACATTCATGAATGTTTAATGAACATGTGTTTGAATTGAATTAAGTCAACTGAATGTGTGATATTAGGTAAATAGGTAGAGATAATCAATGGGAATACACATCTGAACAACATATGACCCATCCATAATTTTCTCACAGGCAATTTCCCAATCAAAAGTAGACATAATCTTATTTCTTGTACTTGCAAACTCATACATTAATTTTTGACTATTGAAATAATGAAAGTCATGTATAAAATACTCATCATAATGTACTAACAACTTTATTTAATTTTCGAGAAAGTTGTTGAGCAACTTGCAACACCTAAAATATATAAACAAATATAAATAATGAATCTCTTACAGTTGAAATATATATATATATATAAACGTGAAATAATAATATTAATAATTGACCTGTAATTCAACATTTATAGTAGCGCGTGAATCATTAAAATCAGATAAAATTTCAACTGCACGTGTAGACTCATTTTGTGCTTCGAGAATTATTGCATAATTAATGAGTATTATGGGATTATGAGGTGATAATGAGTTTGCTCTAGATAATGCTTGCTCAGCACCACGATTGTCATTTAATTTTTTGAGTGCAACTGGGGAAAATTATGCAAAAATTTTATAAAACAAAATAAATATTTGTATGTCATGATAAATATTATATCACTACTTACGACCAAGCAATAAATATGGCATGGAATTTTCAGGTGCAGCAGCAATGGCTGCACACAAATGCAGTGCAGCAGAAGCAAACTGACCAGTGATCAAGAAAACTCGGCCCAAATTGCATACCGGTTGCCAAGCCATTGGATTTAAATAGTTTGCCCGTTTCAAACATGTTATTGCCTATGAAATATATATTATATTAAAAAGAAGAAAAAAAAAAACAAAACTGTGTTTTCCACCATATTTATTGTATTGTATATAAATATTTTCACTTACAGCCACAAATTTATTTTTCCCACAAAAGCACATTCCTATGTTGTTCCAGAGTTGCCATGATTCGGGAAAAAAATTTGCTGCACTCTTGTATTTGGTGAGCGCTACATCGTATTCTTTATGATTCTATAAAATATAAATTAGTCTAATATTAATACGGATTTATAATTTTTTTCTCAAATTATTTCATCATTATCGTATTAATGTCATACTTGTATTATAAAAGCCATGGGTATTATGGCTTCAAGGCAAGTTGGTGATTTAGCCAAAACTGTTCCGAACGCATGAAAAGCCCGTGAAATATCATTTTGTTGCAAGTAAATAAATCCCAATTGTATTGTCACATCATCACAATCTGTGCAATATCTCAAAAAAGTAGTAATTAAAAAAAAAGCATTTAGAAAAATATTACCTCAGTGATATTCGTGTATATATTTATATACAGTATGTACTTACTGGATAATACGTTTGTAAACTTGTATTGCTTCATCAATTTGATTTTTCGATAGCACAAGTTCTGCTAATGCAATAAGAGGAATTTTATTTTCAGTTAGTTCAGTCGCTTTTAATAATTCCCGCATGGCTTGGTCAGGATTATGTAAAGCTACATATGATTCGCCTTCAAATATAATATTAAAATTTTTATAATACAATACTTTCATAGGAACGATAAATTGGCGTGAATTTGCAATAAAAAAAAACTACTATTCACCTAAACGATGATGTATTTCCCAATCTGGTGAATTCGACATTTTCTCAGCTTCTAAATAAGTATCGATAGCGCGTTTGTAATCTCCCAATAGAAACCTGTCGTTCATTAAAATTTCATGTATCTCAAAATGCAAATTGCAAAATGTAAAAAAAATAATATGTATGAACAATATAATAGCCTACAATGATTTTCCAATTTGTTTAACATGATGAACATTGATACAATTAACAGTGCAACTGTCCCGAAAAGACTCTAATGAATCTCGAATTTTACCTTCTCTTCGAAATATCAAACCCTATAAAATAAATTATAAAAATAAATACAAATATCTGATAAATATAATAATTCATATATGTTGTCTTACTTTCAAGTAATGAGCATACTCATTATGACCATTGGAATTTATCAACTCGTGTTTAATTAGATTCTTCGTTATTTTATACTCGTGACGAGTATAATGTCTGTGAAATAGCCAATTGTTACATTCAATAGGTGGAACGTCTGCAACTAAGTATGAAAAATTCAATGAAAAATAATGTATTTATTTATACATTATAATTAATATCGATTTAATGTATTAAAATGTGTGAAAAAATATATGATTTCATTATACCTTTTTTAGGTTTCGCAGTTAACTGCTGAACACCTCGTTGTTGCGGGAATTCTTGTGGTACAGTTCCATTACCAAGTCGGTTATTGTTATTCATTGTAGTGATATTAAATAAATGATATAATATAAGTAAAGTGTTGTTATTGCTAATTTCACTTATGTCACATAAAATTTCTGCACATAAGTATAATAAATAATATTCATATACACTCACACTCAGATATATATATTTATATATATATAATTTATATATTACAAGTGTCTTTACGTATTGTTGTTTGTCTTTCGTAACTATGGAAATGAGAATTGTATAAAAATAAATTATATGTTAGTTTGAAATTGAGGTATATAAGACAAAATTGCGCTCGCGCGTTAAATTTGGCGCCAAAAATTTGCGACCGTAAGAAAATGAGAGTGTATGGTGTATTCATGTATATGCATTGTGTTTAACCTGCAAACGTCTATAATGCTGGACTTAACCAAGCCACAAGAGTGATTGTGACCAGTTAAATTGATTTATATATATATATATATATATATTTTTTATATACCATTTTTGATAGAAATATTTTATAAAAATTAGTACAAATTTTTTTATCAATAAAAAAAATTATAAATAAACGTAATAATATATAAATATATATAATTTTTATAACGAAATCATAAAATAATGGGACTGAAAGAGCTTGGCAAGCTCTACGTCGTGAAACGCGGTAAATATTTCTTTATACTATTATTCACATAACGATAGAACATTAATAATGATAACGATGATGATACTAAATATTTTAAATTTCAGATGGAAGAGAGGAAAAAGTTCAATATGACAAAATCACATCGAGAGTGATAAAGCTGTGCTATGGGTTGAATATGGAATATATTGATCCTCCCGCCATTACTTTCAAGGTTATGCAGGGAGTGTATCCTGGTGTAACGACAGTGGAGCTTGACAATTTGGCGGCAGAAACGGCTGCTACAATGACAACACATCATGCTGATTATGCTGTTTTAGCTGCCAGAATTGCCGTTTCAAATCTTCATAAAGAAACGAAAAAGAACTTTAGTGAGGTGATAGACGATCTTTATAATGTTATTAATCCAGTAACAAAAAAACATACGCCAATGATAAGTAAATATCACAATGATATTATTCAAAAACATGCAAAATTATTAGATTCATCAATTGTCTATAATCGAGATTACAATTACACTTATTTCGGATTTAAAACACTGGAAAAAAGTTATTTACTAAAAATAAATGGTAAAGTGGTTGAAAAACCGCAACACATGTTGATGCGTGTCGCAGTTGGAATCCATGAAGAAGATATGGATCGAGTTATTGAAACATACAATTATTTATCGGAAAAATTTTTCACCCATGCGTCACCAACATTATTTTCAGCGTGTACTATTCAGCAACAAATGTCAAGTTGCTTTTTATTGACAATGAGTGAAGATAGTATGGAAGGTATATACGATACCATAAAAAGATGTGCAGTAATTAGTAAAATGGCTGGTGGAATTGGTCTTAGTGTCCATTGCATAAGGGCTAAAGGTACACGAATTCGAGGTACATGTGGTACGTCAAGCGGTCTCGTTCCTATGTTGCGTGTATTCAATAATACTGCACGATATGTCGATCAAGGAGGAAATAAGAGACCCGGTGCTTTTGCTATTTATTTAGAACCATGGCACGCTGATATATTTGAATTTTTAGATCTAAAAAAAAATACTGGCAAAGAAGAATATCGTGCTCGTGATTTATTTTATGCCCTATGGATACCAGATTTATTCATGAAACGTGCCCACGAAGATGGAGTATGGAGTCTAATGTGTCCACATAAATCACCGGGTCTTGATGAATGTTGGGGAGATGAATTTGAAAAACTCTACAATACATATGAACAGCAAGGAAATTATGTGCGACAAGTTCAAGCACGTGTTTTGTGGACGGCAATATTAAAATCACAAGTTGAAACGGGTACACCATTTATGCTATACAAAGATCATTGTAATAAAAAATCGAACCAACAAAATTTAGGTACAATCAAAGGTAGTAATCTTTGTACTGAAATTATTCAATACTCTAGTCCTAATGAAGTTGCCGTATGTAATTTAGCATCAATTGCATTAAATATGTTTGTTGATAGTAATACAAAAACTTATGATTTTCAAAAACTCAAATTAGTTACGAAAATTGTTACAAGAAATCTCGATAAAATTATTGACGTTAATCATTATCCTATACCAGAAGCAAAACAATCAAATTTGAATCATCGACCATTAGGCATTGGCGTGCAAGGCCTGGCAGATACTTTTCTCCTATTACGTTATCCATTCGAAAGTGATGAAGCTAGAATTCTCAATAAACAAATATTTGAAACACTTTATTATGGTGCACTAGAGGCAAGCTGTGAATTAGCACAAGAAAAAGGAACTTACAGTAGTTATAATGGTTCACCAATGAGCAAAGGCATTTTACAATTCGACATGTGGGGTGTTACACCAAGTGATCTTTGGGATTGGAATAAATTAAAAGACAATATTGCTCAATATGGTGTGAGAAATTCACTACTCATAGCACCAATGCCAACAGCATCCACGGCACAAATTTTAGGAAACAATGAATCTACTGAGCCGTATACAACTAATGTTTATGCCCGCCGTGTATTATCTGGAGAATTTCAAATAGTCAATCCTCATTTGTTGAAAGATTTAACGGAACGAAATTTATGGGATGAAAAGATGAAAAATGAAATAATTGCTAATAATGGTTCAGTACAAGATATTCAACGATTTCCAGAAGAATTAAAAATACTGTATAAAACCGTTTGGGAAATACCACAAAAGACAATTATAAATATGGCAGCTGATCGTGGACCATTTATTGATCAATCACAATCACTTAACGTATATATTGCCCAACCGAATATTAATATATTAACATCAATGCATTTTTATGCTTGGCAACATGGATTAAAAACTGGAATGTATTATTTACGTACAAAACCCGCGGCAAATGCTATTCAATTTACGGTTGATAAAAAAATACTTCCTAATAAACAGCAACAAAATAATAATGATATTGATAAAATAAATATTGACACCACTAGTGTTGAATCTTTTTCTAGTAATGATGTGAATACAAACTTCAGTGGATGAACGAATTGATTGAATCAATATAAATACATTATTTTTTTGTTTATTCAATGTCGATGATTTATATATGATCAATAATTTTATCTATTGAAAATATAATATTATAAGAAAAAAAATAATAATAATAAAAACGAAAATTATATTTTATATGATTATTTTGTATTAATTCAGTTCATATTTTCAATTTGAATGTATTAGTTTGTTCTTTCACTATTCACGCACATCTTCAATCTGTTGTTTTATTTTTTTCTGCATTCGAAAATTTTACAATCATCAAATCTTACAAACTAAAATCATTATTGATATAGTTCCATTATATCGATTTAACTTACACGTGATCCAGTATATATTTACATTACAGAATTTTTTTTACATTCGTTCATCCACAATTATTCCCCATTTATTCTCCATTCATTATATATATATATATATATATATTTTTTTTTTGTTTATAATCCCGATTCTATTTATTTCTTTGCATATTCAATAAATGATTTGTACTAGATCTCTCGATGCAGTTATATATTACATTTTATTTCCAATTATAAATAAAAAATCAAGGCTGTATACTTATTAATAAATTGCTTTTTAATGACAACTTTTTTTTTTTTATATTTTATTTGACAATAACAATATTATTTGAAAGCAATATAATTTGATCACTTTTTTTTCTTTTTGTATTTTCATAGACAAATATCAGTGATGAAAGATTAATTTCAATACTATATGTAATCGACAACTGAAATATACATAATTAGGAGACCAAAAGGAATGATGAAGATGTTAAAAACATGAAATATTTGACTAGAATTTAATGGATCAATGCATTTTTATACACATTAAATTATCCTATCGTGATATTTCCCTATATTTATTAATAAATATATTTGTAAATATGTCACAAAAAGTTGAATATTTTTTCAAGTAAAATTTACTATGATCATCATTAATTATAATTTTCAATCCCTATATACATGTATATAATCCATGTATAGCAATATTACTATTATCATAATATAAAATTCATGACTAATTATTATTTATAGTAATTATCAATTTATCATCGATTCTCGGATAAATTATTATAGTGTAATTATAGGCCACCTAACTATTCATCTGAAAATTTTTACATATATAAAAAGTGTAGAAATAAAAAATAAAACAAAATATGAATAAGAACAATAATAATAAGTAAATAGATAATTTATCTATTATTTTATGGTGTTTATACATATATATTTATTCAAAATTCATCAATTTTCAAATAGATATATCTATGTGAATAATTGATGGTATAATAAATAATATGGGGATAAACCTTATTTTTATTTGATAACAATACACGTATAAATTAATTGGCGTGTATATAGAACTATCAAACGCATTTTAATTTTTATCCATTTATGTAATTATTATTATTATTTATTTATTTATTATTATTTTTTTTCTTTGTATTTTATTTTTATATATGTCAATTGTCGTGATTTTATAATAAATTCACATCAACATATAGATACTATTTATATAAATGTAGCTAAGATATATTTTAGAAAATGACAATTTATACTTATTCTTATTTTATTTTTTATTACTTGCTTTATTTTGTTGTTATTGTTGTCTTTTTTTTTTTTTTTGTTTCTCATCTCACTTTCATTCTCTTTTGTTGTATTGGGAAGACATCAATAGTGTACTATCAATATAACAACTTGAAAGATTAGCTAATGAACAATAAAAGTAATAAAAAATAATAATAATAATAAATTATCAAATACACGTCATATATTCATTTGATACAAGCCTTTTTTTTTTGCAGATCAAATTGTTCATTTTCAAGTCTCATTGTTTTCTCATCATACATTTTTTTTTCTTTTAAACTACGTGTTATTAATGAAATGTTTCAGTATATTAAATCTTCAATGTAAATTTTTTTTTTTATGCATATATACATATATATATATATATATATATATATATGTGCATAAATTACATGAATATACATACAAAGTATTAATTAGACCATGTATATAAACTATGTGGAATTTGAGCAGGATTTTTTTTTAGCTGATGGTCATATTTAAATGACGAACGCGCAATATTAAATACGCATAAGAGCTAAAAATTTTTCAGTCAGATATTATATCATATATCAAAGTAGCAACCAACTATATTATATTTAGTGAAGTTAAAATAAAAAATGAAAAAAAGAGAAAAAAAAGAAAGTAATGCCGAAAACGGCTGTGAAAATACACACACCAAATTGATGAGTTAATTTACTTGGACAATTGTAAATTAACAATAATAATCTGTAAATTTATTTTATTTCACATCATCATAAGATGTAACGAGGTATAACTTTTATATATATGCCGTAATATATATAATCCTTTACATAAAATCACATATATTAATACCTCACAATTTTATACAATCTCATGAAATATTATAGTAGTAAAACATCATTTTCACAGCATTAAAAAATTGAATCACTCATTCATGTAACTCAATTATTCGCGAGGATGAAGCTATAGATATTAATATATAAATATGATTTTATATAATAATTCATTATTAATATTATTATTATTATTATTATTATTATTATTATTATTATTATTATTATTAGTATAAACTCATGTATACGCTTACACAAACAAATGTATACGTGGCGCGTATATATATACATGTGTATGTGTGTATGTACGTTGATTAATCATTAAATTCAACCATATTAATATTTCAATCATTGTAATTATGTTATGCCGAATTTCCGACTTTTATGATGATAAAAATAATAATGATTATAATGAATATACTTAACAATAATATATTTAAAAACATTCACTTAACGATGATTTACATTATAATGATTACTTAGTAGTATATAGTATTAAAAGATGAAAAAACTTATATATATATATATATATACATATATATTTTTTTTCTTCTTTTTTTGTTGTACATAAACAGTAGAGCATTGTATGAAAAATTAATACCAGAAATTTTGTTTAAAAATAAAAAAAAATAATAAAAATAATAAAAAATATTAAACGAATAATTATTTATATCACAAATGAATGCTTATTTTTCATTTTCAATAGTAAATTATATAATTAACATACAATGATGAAATTAAATTAAATATTTGTTGATAATAATTAAGATGCCAATTTTGAATAGAATTAGTAATATGAAATACTTATTTTCTACAAATTTAGTATTCCACAGTTAAATAAATAATTTTTAATAATATATTAATTATTATAATAACAATAATAATAATAATAATAATAATAATAATAATAATAATATCATGATATATAATCATATATTGTGGTTATTACCGTTTAATAATATCATCAGTATAGCGACAAGTTCAATATTATTTATCGCTAAAAGATATGCCGAATAACGTATAAATTGTGTCCGTGGAATTGAATTTATCAAGCATATATTAATATTATACTGATTCAAATGACTGCGAATAAATACCGACAGAAACTTCCATATGTCATCAACTCAGATACTTATTATTATTATTATTATTATTATTATTTTCATTATTCACATTGTGTTTATATCCTTACAATAAGTTGAAAAAAGAAAGAAAAAAAAATTATAATAATCATTGAGTTATCGAGATGATATATAAAATACATGTTCATGTCTGCGTTTTCACAAAATTCTTACTTTTATAGGCAGAGGTTTTATCCTTTTATATCAATGTACTCTCCACGTATTCGTATACATATTATAAGCAATTCATGAGCTAATCTATTCTATACATTAGCACGTGAACATTAAAGATTTATTTCAATTTGAATAATATTTGGGAATCGAGACTGAATAAATAAACATTTTCCTGGCAATGGGTATGAAATTCATTGAAAAATGAATTTATTAAATGCAACCAGCTAGTCATTTGTTACTGATCAATTTACAAAGATGTATATTCAATATAATTATATTAATTTATATTATCCTCACGATGTATAAAGTTTTTATTTCCAACCAATGAATTTTAAATACTTTCACTATTTTGTTGTCTCATCTTCTTTTCTTCTATTTCTAAATTTTTCAATTGATATTGATTAGATCATTAGCAAATATTACAATATGATATACATATATATATATGTCTGTGTGTGTGTGTGTGTGTGTGTGTGTGTGTGTGTGTGTGTGTGTGTGTGTGTATGTGTGTGTGTGGTTTCTTTATTGTGTTGCAAAAATAATGTAAATGCTAGCAAAGTCATAAACGAAAATAAGGGAAAAAATAATATTACGAATATTTGAAATGTTTTTTGTGTTTATAATCTAGGTCAGTCTCTTCAAGTTCGCGAAATGATGATTAAATTTTGGACACTATTGTGACTTTGTATGAAGAAAAAAAGAAATACCAACCACAACGCTGTACTGTCATAATTCGTTATTTAAATCTAATCACGATGTGAAACATAACGATCTTCGAATAGTTATGTACATACAAATTACAATTGTACCTTTATCATCTTCATCATACATATATATGTACAATAAACATACATATATATATATATATGCAAGTATGCGATATTAGAAATGATCCAGCATTCAATTTGTAAGGTAATATTTCAAATAAATTAATTTAATTTATATCAATTATTTTAATCCATAATGATTGATTTGAGTTCATTTTTTTATTATCATCATCATTACTATTATTATTATTTTTTTTTTTTTTCAATTTCAATTTTACTTTTTCTTCTCTGTTCCACTCACTTCTTTTATTTCCACGCCAAATTTAATGTTTCTTCCACATATCATTTTTTTTTTTTTTCTCAATCCATTATTATTTTCTTTATTCATTACATTTTGATGTGACTAATCGTTTAAATGTTTCTACTTGACCAATAATCAATCAACTTTGCATAAACATTTTTCTTTAATTATTGAAAATTTATCAACATTTTTAAATATAGAAAAAAAAAAAAAAAAAAAAATACATTTACCAAGAACGAACAAAAGTCTTTATGCTCTTTTGTATTTGGCACTGATTACACAATTAAAATTTTTTTCTTGAACAAAAAAAAAAAAATTATATACGAAATGCCCACTGATAATAATAATTCAACAAAAGTAACCCATGTAACTGTATAATAACACGTATGATGCTAGGCATACGTGACTTTTATTTATTTATTTATTTTTTTTTTTTTCATGTACTATCTAATTTGTATATGACACTGGTGATATTAAATAACATACAATATCATTTTTTTGTTGTCTATTTTTTCTTCAACAATCATAAAAAATGATGAAAGAATGTAAACGTATTATAATACAAAGAGAGATCTGAATTGTTAGAAATGTTTATTTTAATCAGATAATTTTGCTCGTATGTTGGTCACGTTATGCACACTTAATCAATCATATGTTCATAATTATATATTCATGCAAAAATGATGTGTCACTTTTATCTTGCTTGTCTCATATCTGATCACACTTGATTGATTGAAATAAAATGAAAATAATCACACTTGTGCAAGACAACACCACCAACAATTCGTTGAAGGAAGGATAAACACTCTCGAGTTTAATCGATATTTTGCTTGTCTGCTCGCACTATTCCATATTGGTATACATAGTGTACATGAGATATAAATAATAATTTAAATCAGCAATAAGCCAATATTGATCACATAAAGCGCGATGAAGAATTTAATATGGATAATAATATTCAGCATGTACTATGTATACTGGAATGAGTTTTATCCGTGTATAGGGATAAATGTATATTGTAGTAAAAAAAAATTATTATAGCTCATGAATTCATATTATTTGAATGTTTGGTGAGCCTGTATCCAGTTAATCACGAGTGTTTGGCAACGATGACACCGGGTCGTTGTTGAGAAGTCTGTTGTTGTTGAGAATGAAACTGTAGAAAATTATTGACTTCAGCGTGGAGCAATCGTTGCTTGGACGTGGATACCACCGTCGCATTTGCTGTAGATTTATTCGTCAGTGCTAATGGCACGTCTTGTGCTGGTTCATCACTGAATAAATGATCACCTTCAAGATGTCGTATTGCTTCTACAATAGTTTCTAAATTCTGACGGGAAGTATTGGCAAGGTATAACCTCGCCTGCGGTGTAGCACCATCTTCGAGAGAACTCGCTGGCGATGGCAATCTATTGTAAAAAATAATTATTACATTAATAATATTACATTTTTAGTACAAAAATAAATAATAATCCACAAAAACAGTACACAAACCTTTCAACTTCAACTTTTGGTTCTGCCTTCATTGCCGCTTCTAAAACACTTGGCAATCGTTGAGATTCTGCGGCTGGTGAGAAAGGTCTCGTGGGACTGGTCGTAATAAAATGCGTTGAACTTGACGGATTATTAAACTCATTGGAGTAGCTCACTCGTGAAGGTGAAAAAGACTCTGTGTTACTTTGTTCCTCAATTGTTGCAGTAAATACTTGATTATTGGCAGTGAAAGCGACTATTTTTGGAGAAGTTGCACGAGGCTCTTCTTCTTTAATTACTTCTTCCGCAATCAATTCAACGGGTTGGGGTGACAAAGGTGGTGAACACGAATCGGGATTTGTGGTTTCAACTGTTTGAGTCGATCCCACAGCGGGAATCGACATAACTGATACGACTTGAAGAGTAGTATCTTCTTCCTCCTCTTCCTCTTCCGCTTCCTGTGTCATTACATTATCTGTGTGTTCTATTACCTAAAAGTAATATAATTAATAATATTAAAAATTATAAATAATTATTAAATACAAATATATTAAATTTTTTTTTTTCTTCTTCCTTTTTGAAACTTTCATCGATATATATATATATATATATATATATATATATATATAATTACAAAATTATGAAAATTACCTCGTGCGGTTGGTAAGCTATCAATTGATTTTCACGAAATCTTTCGGGTGAGTAGAGTTGAATTGGAACGGCACGTATCTGTTTTTCAAGATGTAGCCTCTGTTGGCGTTCTAATTCTAACTGTCGTCGCAATTCCGCAATTTCATTATTTATGTTGGAACTATTAGTAGTATTATTGCTCACAGCAGAATGGCCATCTGCCGATACAGTAATAACAGATAATGGCTCTGGGGACATACTCCCAAGCCCTTCATCTCCACTCTCACTCACGTGTATCGGCAAACTTACTACCATTCCTGAAAAAAAAAAAAAAAAAAAATTAATAAAATAAAATTGTAACATAAAATGTTATATTTTCAAAGTAATAATTAATAAATAATATATGATTTTGAAACAATTAGGAATTTTTTTCAAATCACCTCGAGTTTCGGTTTTTCGTTTTTTTATCGGTACATCACCGCCTTCATGCTGATTAACAAGTCTCTTGAGTTGACAATTTTGCGAAAGTAATTGTGTCTTTTCTTGCTCCAATTGATATATATATTCTGCAGTTTGTTGAAGAATGGCAGCCTGAAAGTATACAAAATTTCAATTAATATAATATAAGACATAATAAATATATTCCAAAAATAAAAATGGCACGAATTAATAAAATGTGCAATACAAATTGTATTAAAGTAAATTAATTCCATCAAATATACGTATTTTCTTTCAGATAATATTATTATTGTATTCAGAGTTATTGTTTTTTTAATTAATATATTAAAGTTTTAAAAAAATAATAAATGAATAAATAAAAATATATATATATTTTATTAAACAAAAAAAGTATTTTTAATTGTGAATAGTGGAAAAACCAATTGTTAATGATCAACTTTCACATTGATCGCGCTAATATTTCAAAGTATCGGCAAAAATAATATAAGACGTACGTGTAAAAAAAAAAAAAAAAAAATTGTGTGCCGTTGAGAATACACTCGACTCAACCAAAGTTACAATGCACGTGCCGAAATTTTAATGATGTCATTTTGCCGAGGAGGTCCAGACCCGGGCCAAGGTCACTTTCTCATACAATATATATTCACAAAAATTACAATATCGCTCAATATACATAATAAATTATGTGTCTATAAGTATAACACGACTATATCATAAGTTTACATATATATAAAACAAACAAAAAAATAAAAAAAAAATATTCCATCACTCGATAATAATTAATATAATCTTTTTTTTTTGTTTTTCTTTTTTTCCTCTTTATCTTAATTGTTGCTATATAATTAAAAAAAAAACAAAAAAAAAGATTAAAATGACATTATTTAATTGACCTGTGTGTGTGACATCATCGAATGTACACAATATTTTTGACACAATAATTGAAATTAAATAATTATTTTTATTTATAGACATTTTACCCATGATCTTATTTAATACTATTTTTTTTTAATAGAAAAAAGAAAAATAATAATAATAAAAACAAGTGGATAGGTCAAGTTTAATCCAAAATCATGAATACAACGTATTTATATTTATGTAAATTCGCCAATATAGTCAATTGAACATACATAAATATACATTTTATGTAGAAAAACTGTATAGAATATTTAGTATTACAGACAGTGTTGTGTAAGTCGACATGAAAACAAAAGACAGAGAAAAGAGAAAAGAGAAAGAGAAGAAAAAAAAAAAAAAGAAAAAAAAAGTCATGTGCTACGGTCTGGTAGAGATGGCTTAGCAGGTCGTCGACAGTTGTCGACTACTTGAAGAATCCAGACTACTCTAGTTGGCACTTCTTTCATTATTTTTCGCATAATGAAATAGGTGGCAAAGAACCTGTCAATTTAGTTAACTGGAAAAATCAAGTCCTAATAATATTTTTCCAAGACAAATCGAATACAATTAAAATTGATTTTTCACATATATTATCACAATAATTTATAATTAAAATATTAATTAAATAAATATTTCAATTGAATTTGAAATAATATTTTTTCAGAAAAAAAAAAAAAAATTTTATTTTTTTTCTATTTATTCAATACGTATAAATAATATTTCATTGCAATACATTTTTTTTTTACTCTATGCAACGAGATAATAGTAATAATACGCCTGCTTGGATTATATAGTTTTTTTTTTTTTTTTTTTTTTTTTTTAATCATAGTTTTACATGATTAATATCCAATAATATTGAATAACACACCAAGTGTGGTTCACCTAACCGTTCAGTTGGTATGTCGATTCAAACAAAATCTGACGTCATTGTGTCAGCTGCTGGAACGAAATAATGTATGACGCACCGCGCGACAAGTCATGTAGACCCCGTAGAAAATTCGCGTTGACGCTCGCAAAAATTTCAACCTCAATACCATACGCAAAATTCACTCATGTATATATATATATATTTTTATACAAGAATTGTAAGGAGATGTGAGATGATGATGAAAATAACAGGATTTTTTCTAGTATGATAATGTGACTAGAATATTATTCGTAAATACAATGACCGAAAAAAAAAAAAATTCAATTATATACATTATAAAATTCTTAAATAATTAAAAATTATTCTATTATAATAATCATCAATATATAAATAATAAATACAATTATATAAAAATTATTTAATACATAAATTCATTGATATTTATCTTAAAAATAATATTCATCATCATAATTGGAGATTTAATAGATTTATACATATAATTTTTGATAAATATATATATATATATACGGTATTTATGTGGTGAGGTAGTGATTTTATCACACCCATTGACATATTAACACCAATTTAATAAAATCTTTATTAACATTATCGCACCTATTTATTTGAACGATTCACATGAATTAAAATTTCATGAGGTAATTAAAAAGAAAATAAAAAAAAAAAAAATTTTTTAAAAAATTAATAAATAAAATTTTGTATCACATGTGATTGGACTGAATGTAATCAAGATCAAGTACTAATATAAAAAAAAACAAATCCACCGGCATTGACTGGTTTGTTACAACCATTCTCGAAATAATCCATTCTTTCACGATGAACGAGTGACCCCAGCAGTCGAGTAATCCGGTCCAATTGCATGGACTATACCTATGTCTGCTTCCCCTTCCTACTCTATCAAACTTCCACCGTACACTATATCGTACTATACTATACTATACTATACTATACTGTACTATACTATACCACGGCATCAGTACGATAATGGTGGCAAAGGCAGTGTGTACTATCGCTCTCCCTCCCTCCCTCCCGCCAATCCACCCTTGAATACCACAGCGGCAACTGGTTTCCGTTCCGCGCCTCACTGCCACTCACTCTACACATCAGAATCGTTGCGCGCGTTCACCTTATCTCTTTTCATTCACTTTCCTCTCTCCACTTCGACACTCGTCATCTTTCTCTCTTCCGTTTTGCCACGTATCCATGGCAATATTGATCTAGTAACGACGCAACCAAACAAACTCTAGTCCACCCCCAATAAACCGTTTTTACAATAAAAAAATATATATGAAAAAAAAAACAAAAAAAAAAAAAGACACTGCTAGGATATTTTCATATTCGTCTGTATCACTGAATTATACGGCCTCATTTTCCTCAACTTTCAATGGAAAAAATAATAATAATAATAATACACACAGAGAGAAAAAAAAAATTTATAGTGACATTAATTAATCCTATAAATGTTATAAACGTAATATTTAATATGTACATTATTTGACAAAATGATGAATAATTTGATAGATTACCAGTGCAAGTTGTTCTAAATAATAAAAAATATATACAATTATTTATTTATTTATTATTATTATTATTATTATTATTATTATTATATTTAAAATTGAATGAATAAATTAATAATAATATGATGTATAGATAAATATTTATTCTTTATTTTTATTTCATGCAATGAAAAATAATGAGGATTAATGTTTATTTATAGATTATTTTTTTTTTTTTTTACACATGAATACGACACAAACAATGACAATTTAATTTCAAGTGTATACATGGAATTTGGCATTTAAAAAGTTGCGTGGATGAATTTTCAATATATACACAAATCCACCCATTGCACTATCAAGTGCATTTTCATTCATAAAATTTACTCAAGCGACGCGTATATATATATATGTTAAATAAATATACATGACGTGACGAATGGTCAAGGTTTTGTGTATCCACATTATTTAGTTCAACGAAAAATAAATTTATATTCGTTAAACAAAAATTCAATCATGTATATACAATAATATATTGTCAATATATCCATAATAATATATAAATACATGCACATTTAAAATTTCACTCATTCACACGTATAATCCTTTCTTTATAATATTAATATTAATTTTTTTTTTGTATATATCATTTATTATCAAACTAATTATAATTTATTGACTCAAAATTGTTTCATACTATTATAATTATCTGATATAAAATAAAATAATTCATTTGAAAAATTGCAATACATAAAAAAAAAAAAAAAAAAAAAAAAAATTAGTAAAAAATAATATTTCAGTCCTTACAGGTGAATAATAAACGGATACAAATTAAAATTTTTCTTTATCACGCTCATAATATTCACCATTTTAACTGAATAATGTCAAGCCATGCAAAATAAATTTTAATAATAATAATAATAATAATAATAATAATAATAATAACAAAAAAATTAAATTCATATGAGTAAAATCACGAAATCATAAAAAAAAAATAATAATAATTAAAAAATTAAATAAAAAAAAATGTTATAAATACTAAGTAATAAAAATTTAGTGATATATTTATTTAAAAAATTGTACCTTAGATAATTTTTCGCCTTCATGATGAGGTAATAATGTCCTGAGTGATTGAAATCCGGCATTAATACTCTGCATACGACGTCGTTCATTGCTATTGGCGATTTCTCGCCGCATCCGTTTCTCTTGCTCCATATGACTCCTTGGTGTTACTTTATCAATATTATTTAATTCGTTTGAATCAATAGATAATACGTTTGGTGTATTTAAATGATGATCAATTGTATTCACAATATTTTTATTGGTACGTAATGAAACACGTGGATGATTTAATTTCTCTTGTTGATCGTGATTTTCTCCACTTATTTCAACGACAGTTATTGCCGAAACTGAACTCTCATCAATAGTTTCAACACTGAAAAATAATACACAATATTTCAATCAAATTCATCATATATAAATTATACAAATTATTATTAAAAAAAAAATAATAAAAAATAAAAAAATTTTTTTGTTTCTTTTTTTTTTTTTTTAATTTTCACCCCAAAATATTGTCTGTTCATAAATAAAATGAGCGAGTGGGATCATAAAGGAATTTCTTATCAAATAAAATTCTGTCATTTCAAAACAGTCAAATATAAATGAATAAATACAAATGAGATTAAAATCGTGATTATTCCAATAAAACAATCAGATATTTATAAGAAATTGTGTCTCATAAAAAATATAAAAATTCAATATTATTCAATATATAAAAAATAATACATATCCTATGTATACATATAAATTTACAATTGATAAACGAAGTGGCTTAAATAATTATGAATACGGCAACATCGCATTGACTGTTAGTGCCTGTGTGTATGTGTGTATGTGTGTGTGTGTGTGTGTGCGCGCGCGTCAGACCGCGTAGTATAATGTAATAAAACGAGAGGTTGTACCCTCTCATTGCCTCACTCTATCGCATGTTTTCCAATGCATTTAATATCTCGCTCTCTTTGGTCCCGTGAGTCACCAACAGCTGATGGCTGGCGCCTCTCAGCTGGTTGTTACCGGTGAGCTTCCTCTGCGCACCAATCACCCGACCTCTACTATCTCTCTATCCTCATATCAGCTGTTATACCGCAGCGTCATTCTATGTAGTATAACGTCAATCACACTCTTACATCTATTTTATATTTTATTTTCAATTATATTTTTATATTATATATAATTTGTGCATATTCGAAAAAAAAAAAAATCAAAATTAATTATATCAATTTATTTGAAAGTAAAATATATATTTTTTTTTTATTTATAATTATATTATAATTAAGTGGAGATATAATTTTTTGCACAACTTTTATATCTATTTTCAAATATAATAAATATAATAAAATTAAATAAATTATTATGTATTATAAATCGATTTATAATTTGTACAAATAATTATCAATTGTTAAACGCAGTAATAAATAAATCCGAAAATCCTATATATATATATATATATATTTATTTAATCCTCTTTCATCCTAAAATGAAAAACAAAAAAAAAAATATAATAAAAATAAAAATTACAATAGGATAAAAAAATTTCTGGTATCAACATGAGAATTGTGATGATCCATTGTGAGAGGTTAATCCACTTGAACTTCACAATAAAACAGTCCACATTTATCGTGATCTTGAATTATTATTATTATTATTATTATTATTATAATATATATATATAATTAAATTTTGAAGAAATAATATGTTGTAGGGTGTAACAGTAGAGCAGTTTCAGTTAACAATTACAGTACATTATTTCAATTATTATCTGGTTGAATATTTAAATAATGAATCAATTAATAATTGAGAAATTTCATGTGAATAAAGAGAGAGAGAGAGAGAGAGAGAAAAAAAAAAGAGGGAGTGTTATTCAATGTAATTTACCAAACTCTATCAATTATTACATTTAAATACGAAATTATAATAAATACGCAATAATCGCTATTTAATTTTATGTAATTGATAATTATTTTTCTATTCGACTATATTTAAAATGTCCAATTATTCAAAATTCATTATCATGGATTCATTTACACCAAGAAAAAAAAATAATAATAAATAAATAAAAAATAAACAAAACAGAAATAATTAATGAATAAATAAATAAATAAATAAATAAATAAAAATATAATTCATTGCATATGGCGACGAATTGGTTAACTACCGAGTGCGCATGTACTCATGCGTCGTTTTTAATATATCCTGTAGCATTATTTCATATACTATACACAATAATAGTACGCAGCTATGCATCTGCGCATAACTCATTTATTATTTGCCCGGCGTCTTTTGCTCCCACCAAAATCACAAAAATAAGAATTTCAAAGAATATTCGCGATTAATATCATCGAATAATTTTAAAATCAAGTGTACCAATTTACAATTTTACTTTCATTCTTTCATTTTTTTTTTTTTTTTTTGTTTTTTCTCTGTCTCTTTTATATGACTGATTGAAAAAACGAAACAGAAAAAAAAAATAAAAATTTTTTTTTCTTCTTTCTTTATACACTAATGTTAAATAAAAACGACAAAAATGTAATAAATTATAATATTTATATATCCAACGGTATTTTTAGACTGTGTACAAAGTATTATAGAAGAAAAAAAAAAAACAAAAATTATTGTATGATTAAATATATAAAGTGCAATGAATGAGTATACTGTACTATCATTAATACTACACACACATGAGATTTATATTGCTCTGCTAATATTATCACACTAATATATCCCAACAATAAATGCATATTAATATATAATTTTCACGTGAAATTATAGATATATGTAAAAGTTATATAAAACTTTTTATTAGTAATAATTAGTACTTTTATTGGAGTACATCTTTGGAACATTCATTCACAATAATAATTCAATTAATGCGTGTTAAAGTCATACACAAATAAACATTGTATTGATAAACTATAAATATATTTACAAAAACGAAGAAAAAAAAAAAAAAAAAAAAAAAAAAAAATGCCAAGAAATCTGGGCCGTTGTGTATTTGTAGTATATCAATCTATATAAAATTTATCTACCTAATGATAAATATAAATAACAATACAATTTAAAAAATAAAATACATATAAATTAAGAAAAAAAAAAAATAATAATAATAATAATAAATAGTGTATAAACGTACAAATGTCAATGATTCGATTTGAATCAATATCGAGCACGTTATTGTATTATTTACAAGTGGGATATATTTAAGAAAAAAAAAAATCAAAGTTATGTATATATATATATATATTATGTATAAACAAGTCGGGTTGTGGCTCGCGTGCTCCAAGTTATTTATAGATGTCGGTTATTGTGCAATAAACGCCATTTTACGTAACTTTATATACGTACACGCCAGTCGGTCACTTGGTTGTTTACAAATTACAACTTTCCGCGTGGCAATTTTTCAATACAGACTAACATTGCAAATCGATTGTGTTGATTATCATGTGATTATTTTATGACATGAATTTCGTAATTTTACAATCTTATCACTCGATTTTATGAATGATGGAAGATATTTTTATGATTACACTCAATATAAAATCCTCAATGATACAATAAAAAATAATAATAATAAATAATAATAAATTAATTTATCAATAATAGAAATAATAAATTTTAATAAATATTACATATAATTTTTTAAATATTTTTATTTATTATTTTATTATATTTTTATTGAAAATTTACTCACCTACAAAATTCCAAGTGTTCCTGTTCCTCGGTCACTGCCTCGACAATTTCCTCAATTAACATTCGTTCGTCACTATTAGAAAACACTGACATACTCGTTGCTTTACACCACTTAACTCACTCACGACTCACCGTCGTATGTTTTCAATTTTTTTTTTTTTTTTTTTTTTTTTTTTTCTCCAACTATTGTATCCACTGTATATATAATTGAGAAATAAATATTTCCTGTAAAATATGTGATGGAGACTGTAGTTAACCGGCCGGTGAATTAAATTCTTCAATGATTGTCTATATAAAATCCAAATATTTATTTAATCTTTTTTCACCATTTTGTGTTATATCATTATATTAACATGTACATTATTATTTTATTTTTTGTTCTATTTTTTCTCTATACAAATATGGACATTTTTAATATAAAGATTACTTGAATTCATTCAATGTTAGTTTCGTAGTACCTCTTCGTATAATACAGAGTTATATATGTGTGTGTGTGTATATATATATAAAATATATACATATCACGTATACACACACACATATATATATAAATCCCTTTGACACCGCACAACGTGCATCACCACAATATGTATGCCATGCATACACACTTTTCACATTAACTTATTTTATATTGTTTCAATTGTAACATGAGATATTTTTAAGCTTTATACTACGAATATATTCACGATATAGCCCACGATTGTACTGACGATTGAGCCACTGCGCGACGTACACACACAACGCCCGAATGCGTTTTGTAATGGCGTTCTTTGGCGGGAAACAGCTGAGGCCCCCACGATGTCCGATAGATATCACTCCGCCGCCGGTATCAGGACCGTAATTACTTACTGATGGTGCCCCAATAAATCAATTTTTAGTTACCGCTCCCCGCCTTCATCGCCCTCACGATATTTTATAATTACGATTGCTTATTTTGCGAACGACTTGACTTTAATTTTTATCGTCACTTCTTCTATCACAGAATTTTGGCAGTAAAATATCGATGACAAATCACAGAAATATCATAAAATATTTTTATCTATATCACCGATTGTCACACTCAAGGTGACAAAATTTTCACAAATTTCATTATTATATTATTCGACATGAAATATATTATGTTTATACATATTTTTGCATACATCTCATAATACATATTGTATAATTGAATATATGAGTGTAATTATGAGATGATGCATCATCAATAGTCATGATACATCATTACACCTTTAATCATTTCTTAAGTTATTAATATTGATATTTATTATATTTTTATATATCTTATTTGATATTTATTTTATTATAAATTATTTTTAAAAAATACACTAGTTTATTATTTATATTTTATATGAATTTATTATGATATAAATCAATAATAACCACGACGATCTCGTGCTCACAAGTTTAACCTGCACACTATTCCGGCAGATGAAATGAAAAACATATGACAAGAGTAAAAAACCCTTGTACATGTCACAGGCGACTAAACTCAATGATTCCTCCCTGTACTCCAGGACACTCTGAACACCAATAATCACATTTCACTAGTTACTACAATTCCGTATTTTCACTAATATATATATATATATATATATATTTTTCACATAATTTCCCTGAATTTTTTTTTTTTTTCTAATTTAATCTGATATATTTTCATATATATATATATATATCAATTTTTTCTTTATTAGATTTTTAAATTATAATGAATTCATTGATTCTGTGAAAATTTACTGTACATAAAATACACTCTGAACTATTTTATCGTGGCGTAGGTTAACGCCAGTTCGATACGAAGCGGTCGCGCGGGAAACATCTGCCAGCTGGCTGAAGCCCCGCCCATAAAATAAAATATACCAACCTTTCCCCACTTTATTTTATTATTATCATTCCTTCTTCTTCTTTTTTTTTTTTTTTTTTTTTTTCGTTTCTTTTATTTTTATTTCATTCCATACCTGATTGTATCCAATTATATTAATATATTTTTATAATAATCTTCTTTTTTTTTATTCCTCACGCGCGATAGTTTTTTTTTTGTTTTACCTACATATATTTCAACTTCTTTAATCATAAATTATTTAGCATATATATATACTTACTGGGTAACAATTTGTACAAACGAAAATTTCGCGAAATCGTGTGTTGCTTGAATTTATTTTTTGGCCAAACGATCGAGTCCATGGTCAACGTATTCCTGGTGCGCATGTGTCATTATCTGCAATTTACCATTACAAATTATTATTAAATACCATTATACAGATATATTGAAATATCAATTATTATAATGTACGTAAGTGTGAGTAGATATTTTTCTTTGTTGAATTATATAAATAAAATTCTATTTTTTAAAGAAACATAATACTTTGAAATGCCAAAAATATCTGTACATATACGCATAATATAATATACCTTTTTAACCATACAATATGACGTATTTAATTTTTAACACTGTGTATCTATTGTATGTTAAACATTTATTTTGAATTAAATGCTAATTTATATATGTTGAAGGTTGTCAACATTCAAAAGTACTGGAGCAAAAAAATAAACCATTAAATAATAATTTCAACTATTATTGACCTGCATAAGTTATATTTGACTGTGTACATTAACAAATACTGCAACATATTTATGAATGATTTAATTTTGTCGTTTACACATTTTTATTTATTTATTTTTCAAATTTTAAACTAATGTTTGAATGATACTATTACGTATCCATATATATATTCTAAATCATCAATCAAGAATGGGTGTATGAAAGTTTAATAATATCATGTAATATAATGTCATTTCATTCATTCATTTTAGCCAATTTTTTATTACTTGATTTAAGTCTTAAATTCACTTAGCAATTTCATATAACACCATAATTTACTGCATCTAATTGATTTGATGTATCTTATGAAAATTTGAATTAGAGATTGAGATTTCTATCATATACTCGCACCAATATCATTTGCATTCGTACGTTTCATTATTATTATTTGGCAGTAGTTCGCTCAATAAATATCTTGCGATTAACGTGCCGAAATTATAATTAATGTATTAATAATAAATTCATAATATCTATAATAAATTAATCATAATAAAAGAGCATAATCTAAATCCAGTCATATTTCATACAATTCTCACAATTTATCTGACATTTAGGATTATTAATTTCAATTTTCATATTTGATTTTATTTTTATTCCCATACTACATTTAACGAATTATAAATGAAATAAATTTTGTATTCATGTAATATGGGTGGTATGTTAAATTAATTCTTTTTCTTCACATTTATAATAAAATGAAAATCATAATTTTCACTAAACACATTTATAATGTTAGGATACGTGTTGTATGTAAAATTTACATAATACTCCTAATTATAAAAAAATTAATTCACACCTTAATTGTCAATATAATTGTACAATATAATTATAATGACACTTGAAAAATTGTGACTTATATAATGTAAACGTAAATCTATATGAAGAAGCTGTAGCTCTTGAGTAAATTATTTATGTGGACAATGTTATTTTAATATCGCGTTAAAACGAATAATTAATTAGAAACACAAATCATACTATGATTAAGACCACTTTTTTGCTTTTGCTTTTTTTTTTGTTTTTTTGTGTTTTTTTTTTTTTATGAAATATACCCAACGTTACTTCAAATCAATCAAAAACTAAATTATTCATTAGTAGTATTAAAAAAAGTTGAACACTACGCTATCTTATATTGTAGTCACACGCCTTACCTGTTAAATCATGCCTAGCCTATATCCATAAACACAATTCATAAACATAAAAAACTAAAAATTAAATTTTTGTTATAATATTTTTTTCAGTCCTAACTTTAATCTTTCCTGAGCTGGGTTAACTTTTATTTTCAATTGTTGAATAAGATCAAATATTTTGAGTGATGGACCAACTTTAAAACCAGTTAAATCAATAATTTGATCTTTTGTTAGAGCAAGAAGTGTCTTCCCATCAACTTTGCGTTTGCTAAAATTGTCACAATATGTAGCACAATCGTTGACGCGTAAAAATTGCGCTACATCAAATACATTCCATTCAATTGGAATTAATTCACCGCAATCTGAGCTTTTATGCCAACCATCAGCTATTCTCGGTATGTACTTTCCACTCGCTGTATTTACCTGTGAATTAATAAATGTTTTTAAAAAAAAAAACAATTGATAAATGGATAATCTAATATTCAAATATATTATTAAAAAAATATATATGTTTATATATATTACGAGTATATGAATCAAAATATATATCATACTGACATTAATATAACATGTAGCGATTCTTTCCCTTGGTGGTAATGGATTTTGACCATCATTTGATGTGTCATTTAGTGATTGTCCTTGACCACTTGTCGGACTTGGCAGAGTTTGATCGGGACCAGCAGGTTCTTGTGCTGGCTCCGGTTCTCTTCTTCCTTCTTCAGGTAGACTTCCCAATTCACGGTCACGCTCAATTTTCGTACCTTGCGCTGGCTCATATTCTTTCTCACGCTCTTCATCACACTGTCCAAATCCATCAACACGTTCATTATGTCGTGACAATATATTTTTTGGGCACATCATTTTACTGCCTTTTTTCAACTTTCGCTTAGCTTTACGTTTAAGGCCTCGTGGTGATTTTACACTTGGACTGATATTTTTACTAAGTAGACGCGGTCCCTCAAGTTTATGATCAACGAGATCGCACCACCCAACTGGATAAATATCCGGACTTTGACAGTCCAACCATTGATCATATTCATCTTCCCAACCGTCAAAATGTACACGCAATAATCGTCCAATAACTCGACTAATTGTTGCTACACACACTAATCTGGGATCCATCAAATCTGCCGCTTCTAATCTCATACCTTCCACAAATCCATGCTGTGGTATTTCACGATTAAATAAATTCACAGGTGCTGGTATTGTATTTGTTTCAGATAAATACGCATCCCAAGAAAATGTTGTTGGGTCATATGATTTTGGTGGCGTAAGAGGTAATCCATGTTGTGCACAAAAACCAATTGGAAAAATACAAGGTGAACTAACATTGTAGCAAAACCAATCTGCACCACTTGCATCCTCATCATAACTATCAATTCTAATCATAATGTAATCTTCTTTGAGAACCTGCATAATTGTTGCTGCACATATAGCTGATAAATTAAGTGGATCAATTGCTTCAATTTTCATTCCCTCTTGGAATGTATATCCAAAATTTAAAAGATGATTTTTTGGCACGTGAAAGAGATTTTCTACGGCATCATCAGGACTTAGACGGCCCAATTCTATGCGCTCTAAATATTCTGGATATGCATCCAATGTCTGTCCAACTTTTTTTGCCCAACCCACCGGATGAATTAATGGTGAATCTTCATGGCACCAAAATCCATTATCCTCTGGTGATGAATCATAATACCGTACGTGTAGACGTTTACCCACAATTTTTTGTATTGTTGCCACTTTAACTTGTGAAATTCGATTTTTATCAACAACCTCCAAGTGTAAACCACAACGAAAACGTGATTTTATACTGTCATTAACTTTATTATAAAAATTTGTTGGTAATGTTCTTGCACCAGTTAATCGTCTCATTAAAAAATCTTTCCAATCTTTATATTTATTGGCAATAGTGTTTGGTGGAATGAGAGGTTTGCCAATTGTTGCGCACCAACCAACTGGATGAATATCATTAGAACATAGTGACACCCAAAAATCTTTGTCGGCATTATGGCCAAAACCTTCGTATCTCAATAATGCTCTATAACCAGAAATACGTAAAACAGTAGCGACCCAAAATGAATCTGGAAATGCCTCACACACTTCATCACAATCTGTATTTTCAACCTCTACTTTCATTCCTACAGTAATATTATCCCATATTTCAGATATTGGGGCATGTTTGAAACAAGAAACAGGCGCGGCACAAAAACCCGGTTCAGTTAATTGTGGAGTCCAATCATAAGAATCTGCCATTTCTGCTGTTCGTTTTCGTCTCACTGGTAAATCTTCAGGCATCAATGGCCCAGACGCCACTACTTTCTCCACTTTGTTCGTTATTTCGTTTGTTTTTATTATATTTAATTTATCATTTTTTCCACCTCTCTCTAATCTTTGAATTTCCGTTAATTTATCGATTTTTTTTCCTATTCTCTCTGTCTTACCAATTTTTATCGGTTGCTCGATTTTTTCGGATTTTTTAATTTTTTCCATCACTCTATTTGTCTCATCACCATGTACTACTGCTTGTTGGCATTCTTTAAAATCCAATAATTCCGTTTCATTCTTAACTATTACTTCAAGCTCCGATGATTTTACATTGTGCAGTGTTTCGGAGTTTATTATAAATTGATTGGATTGGTGTGATGGACTGTATGTCGAGTCGGCCGTTGATGTTGTATGTTCCGACGATCGAGCACACGCTCGACTACAAAATCTTCTTTCTTTTGTGTAAAATGCATGTTTTACACCGATTGCACCGCATTTTTCACATACAGCTATTCCATCCTTTCTAATAGGAATAAAATTCAAATCTGTGTGTGGTTGATAAGCAATCGGTGTTTTTAATACTAAACCTGGATGTTTTATTGGTTTAATCTTGCGATTCCGATTATCTTGAGTTGTCTGAGTCGCTGCATTATTAACCACCGTTTCACGTTCATCACTCTCGACATCTCTATCTTCAGCATCATCGCCATCATCGTCATCTTCGTCCTCGTCATCAATATCGTCGTTATCATTATTATCATCTCCATCATCACCATCATCGTCATTATCATTATTGTGATGATCATTATTATTATCATCATCATTATCTCTATCATTTTCATCATCATCCTCATCCTCATCATCATCACCATCCCCATCATTGTCATTATCATTGCCATCATCATTAACATTTTCATTATTTTGCAGTGGATGTTTGACATTTTGTTCTATATAATCATCCAATGTTAAAAATTCATTTATTTCTGAATTACCCTCGCAAACCCCATATTCCTATAAAAATTTTCATAACACAATTACACCAAATAATTAATCTATTTGCTTTAATTATTTAACATTCAGAATATTATTTCATACCTTATGTATCCCATGATTATCAGTGGTTTCCATAGTCTCCTCTGGCTCTGAGCATTCATTAGAAAATTGCTGTGGAAAATATCGGACCATTGTAGTTGGACCTATTTGATGATTTTTTATATCTTCAAAAGAATGATGGCCACCATGAGTGAAGAATGGACTCTCAGAATGTCTTGGATCTATCATGACCTCGTGTGTGGCTTCACCTTGGACCATCATATCACCCATCCACACCATCCCCAGTTCAGGGATACCAGGGATAGATGTATATACTAGAATATTTATAAAAATATGTATTTATAAATAAAATGAAGCATTTGATAGTTATAATTGGATAAAACAATTTTACCGTAAACAAAAAAAAAAAAAAAATGCTATACTTTTATTTCTTTTTTCAATTATAACAGTGTAGTAATATAATATTACAGTAAACAAATGACCAATTCATGTGAATAAATATGATATTACAAAGGTTTTATATTCAATCTTTTTTTCTTTTTTTTTTTTTTCGCCACATATAGATAATTTGATTGATTTGATATTTAATATATTAATTTGATTATTGATATAATTATGGAAATAGTAAAATATATTGACAAAAATTGAATGTGAAAAATGGCAACGATAAAATAATTATGGTTTCAATTTTCGTGTGATTCAATTGACCGGTATCAACATAATATAACAATAAAAACAAGTTACAAACCATTCGGTGCTTGCATGTCCATGACAAAGGATCCTTTGGTGATTAATTGAGCGTTTTCACTCGATATTATCTCAACCTATATCTTTCGCATGGCATATTCACCATTTCACTCAATTTATACGACATTCTTCGTCGTACAATTGTTAATATATTGTCAATAATTATAATTACAAACGTATATTTTTTCACAATTCCGGCCAATGAAAGCTGAGCAACAATGCAAAAACATCTAGCGACAAACTATATGCTAATTACTTATTTGCGCTTGTTCACCAAACTACAGCTTGAGTTTTTAGTACTTTATAATATCGCCGCCCTGAGGCGCTTATTTGGCAACAGGATTGCCAACACGGTAATCAAAAAAGCGATTTTTTATTTTTCAATATTGTCATCATTTGTTTCGATTATTGAATATAAAATTATTGCATAATGTCAATAACACGGAGGAATATATATATATATGAATATTGGCATATATGCTTGTCATAATTTTTGAACTTTGAACAATACAATCGAAGTGTACCGTTAACATTCTAATATTTCAGTATTCTTTTTTGTATGAATTTTATCTAATGAAAATTACGTATTATTATTAAATTAACACATTATTCGTGAGTATATTGTTATGTATATATGTATCTTTCTCTCTCTCTCTCTTTCTCTCTTTCCCTCTTTATGTATATGAAAAATATCGATAATATGATTTTTTTTTGTTTTTTTTTTTATTTTGTGTTTTGTGTTTTAGAAATAATATATATGATGAAAATACCAAAACAATGTCAAGAATTAACATTGACAGTACCATGGGGTCATGTAGCTGCAAAAGCTTGGGGTTCTCAAAATAATGAACGTGTTCTTTTACTTCATGGCACTTTGGACAATGTTGGATCATTTTCTAGGCTGGTTGAACTTTTACCCGAAAATTATTATTACGTTGCGATAGATTTACCAGGCCACGGATTATCCAGTCATTTACCACCGGG
Organism: Dinocampus coccinellae; assembly: GCA_963920625.1. NCBI lineage: Eukaryota > Metazoa > Arthropoda > Insecta > Hymenoptera > Braconidae > Dinocampus > Dinocampus coccinellae. The sequence continues at coordinate 4,817,183 of OY987185.1, read as the reverse complement.
TGTGATACTAGATTTCTTTACCTTAATTCTTGGGATTAAATATGTTTTGGATGAATTACAATGGAATCAATGTGTATTTATTGGTCACAGTTTGGGAGCGCAATTAAGTATTGTATTTAGTATAGTATTTCCTAATAGATCTACGAAAATAATTGCCTTAGATGGCATGTTACCGACTCCAGTTAGTGATGAAAATCTATTGCCGAGAATTAAAGAAGTTAATGAAACTGTTCTGTTCGATTCAAATAAAAAAGCACCTCCTTTATACACAAAAACAGAAATATTAGAGTCATTAAAAACGAGGCGCCAGTTCTCTTTGAATGAAGAGGCAGCTGAAGCAATTTTCGAAAGATCTGTAACAAAAATTGATAATTTGTATAAATATAATCGTGATCTCAGAGTAAGATTATTTATACGTCCAAATATGAATTTCGATCAGTACCGAGAGCTAATGAAGCATTATTCAGTGCCTCTTTTGATAATATTAGCAAGCCAATCATGGATGGAAATGAATCAAGAAAATTCGATGTATTGGAAGAAATTTAAGCAAATATTACCCCATTCAGCTCGTATTGTAACTGTTGAAGGAAATCACGATGTACACAATAATAATCCTGAACGAGTTGCACCCCATATTTGTTCATTTTTAAACAATACTATTAGTAAGTTATGATCTGTATGTAAATACAGACACAAATATTGTATTAGACTAAAAATTAATCATTTTGATATTCAAAAGTATTTACAATTATTAAAGAGTTGGTTGGGATTATTGTTATAATAAATATTTATTCGAAATGAAAGCTACTCCTTCATTGGTATTCATTACAATTGACTGTGAACTTGATTTGATTCATCGAATAATATATATATATATATATATTTTTTTTTTTGTTATTTTTTGATTCGAAGAATTTATAAACATATTGAATTGAATAAATTATTCATTGTAAATTTTTGAAATATCCAATTTTATTGTTCAATTCAAATATTAACAATCGATAATATAGATGTCCAAAATAAACTTTCATTTATGCGGTGTGAGAGCGCACAAAAGTATATGGTAACATATAAATATCTACGATTCACATCATCTATACATTATACGTAATGATGCAATAATTTATCTTATGAATAAAAAAGTCAATGCATTTAAGAACGCAACAGCTTGAATTTAGACGTACTATTATTATTGCACGTGTATCAATACTATGCATGAATTTTTTCCATCGTAATATTCAGTTCCTAATCTTTTGATTTATTCCAATTTTTTATTGTATTTTTTTTTTGTTTTTCAACAAAGTGGATGTGAAGAAAGGGCAAACAGCTGATTCGGACGGTGGGTATTATATATTGGTAGTATATATACGAATGTGTTAGTAGAAGACGGTTGATAACGGTCACAACGACCACATGTTTATATGATCGCCGAGCGTACCATAATTAAAAATTTTTTTTTCATACAGTAATGAAAATTTATTAAAAATAGAAGAGATAAAAACAAGTGGCAGTACACGTAGAAGAGAAATAACGTGACAAGAGCGACGCATGTCCTAGTACAATTGTGGTATTCGTTGATTTATCCAATCTAATTTTTACGAATATAAAATGGCTGACCGTGATAGCGCATCAGAGAGTGATTCAAGCTCAATTGATGGAGGCCCGATTATGATGCCACCCTCGCCGGTAACTCGTGAACAATTGCAAAAACGCATTGAATCTCTGCAACAACACAATCGGGTATTAAAAGTTGAATTGGAAACATACAAACTACGTGTGAAAGCATTGCAAGAAGAAAATCGAGGACTTCGTCAGGCCTCAGTCATTATTGTAAGTGTCATATGTGATTGGAATTACTTTTTTTTTTTTTTTTTTTTTTTTTTTCTTGTAATTCGAATTAAAGATTGAATTTTGAAAAACAAGGAAAAAATTTAAGTAATTTGATTATACTAGTCATTATTTCATATATATATATATATATATATATATATATATTTAATTTTTATTTATATTGCGTAAAATTAATTTTTTAATTTTTCATTCCAGCAAGCTAAAGCTGAGCAAGAAGAGGAATTTATCAGTAACACACTGTTAAAGAAAATTCAAGCTTTGAAAAAGGAAAAAGAAACTTTGGCTCATCATTATGAACAAGAGGAAGAATGTTTGACTAATGATTTATCCAGAAAGTTAAATCAATTACGACAAGAAAAATGCAAATTGGAACAAACATTAGAACAAGAACAAGAATGTTTGGTGAACAAATTGATGAGGAAAATAGAAAAATTGGAGGCTGAGACATTAGCAAAGCAAAGTAATCTGGAACAATTGAGGAGAGAAAAAGTTGAATTGGAAAATACTCTTGAGCAAGAACAAGAGGCTCTGGTGAATAAATTATGGAAAAGAATGGATAAACTTGAAACAGAAAAGAGAATGTTGCAAATAAAATTGGATCAACCAGTATCTGATCCAACATCACCTAGAGATATTAATAATGGTGATACAGCAACAAATCTCAGCACACACATACAAACATTACGGAGTGAGGTGGCCCGATTAAGACATACCCTGCTTATATCACAACAAGAGCATACTGAAAAAATGCAACGTTATGTTAATGAAGAAAAGCATATTAAAGAGGAAAATTTAAGACTTCAAAGAAAATTACAACTGGAAGTTGAACGACGTGAGGCTCTTTGCAGGCATTTGTCTGAATCAGAATCTAGTTTGGAAATGGAAGAAGAGCGCCACTACAATGAAATTGTTATGTCAACCAGTAATATTAGAAACCGCACTGTTTCAAGTCCAGTTCCTCATAATCCATCGCCTAGTTCATCTAGACCATTGAGCCCAGGCGTCAATATTGTTGGCACAGCGTCTCGCGAAAACTTTACTTCAAATCGTTGTTTTGCTTGCGGTCAAACAATGATACTTCCATTTTCTAGCTCACCGCCATCGGTTGCTGGAGGTCACATAGTCCCATCTTCTAGTAGACGTACATCTGACAGATTCGTAAAACCCGCCATCCCACCAACCATTATAAGCCCAGGAGGTTCAACATTAACTGGATCCATCATTAATCAATCTGGTGGTTCGCCAATGGATATCACAAAAACATAAAAATGAAACATTATCGTTTTATTGTGAATTACTTGCACAATGAGTAAAACAATAATTTCAATCAATAAATAAACGAAAAAAAAAACTAAAAAAAAAATAATAAAATAATAATAAATTGTGTCCCAGAGGTATTTGTTTAGTTTCAAGTACCCTTTCAAGTATATTGTACATTGCAAGTAATGCTATCTATTAATATTACAACGCATGAAAATAATTAGTATTTGATAAAGACTTTGGGAAAAATAGAGAACGATAAAAGCTCAAAACATTCACTAAAATTTCAACCAATTCAATGGAATATAAAAAATACTGAATATTTTCATTTAAATAATTTGTTTTTCCAGCAGAAGATGTTGATGAAAATAAAATTTTTGCTGGACTCGATAACATAATTTTGTGCAAAATAAAAAGCATTGTATCCGTTATACACTGATAAGTTTCCATATTTACAATTATCCGCTTAACTATTATGCTTTATAATAATAATAATAATTGATAGATAAGTAATAAATAAGTGAATTAATAAATATATTCTTTAAGTGAAATAATAAGTGTAAACGCTGGTTTTATTAATGGCCAAATGATATGCGCATAATTCTTACAATGAAATTATCACTTTATGCTTCATGAATGGCATGGGTTAATTTCATTCGAGAAACTATAATAATGTCAATAAAATTTTCAATTAAAAATCAGATAAATCTATTATTCATTGATTCAATATATTATCAAGTAGAAAACAAATAATTGTCTGTGTATGGAATCAATACTGAATACGTGAATATAAAAAATCGCTATCGTTTGTGAAGATACTTTCAATAAGTTTTTGTTGTATCCAAACAGTGTTTCGTTCAAAAAAATATGAAGATTTATAAGCTCGGTCAATAAATATGCCATTATAGTTTGTTGTTATTTATTTGATATTAATTCAATGTTTCCTTCAATTATTATTAGACTAAATAATATTGGTAAATAATGTAAAATATTATTATTCATTATTCGAGTTACTATCAGATTATAAATAATATTCATTATTGTGTATAGTATATACTATATTCATGTTTTTATTAAATGTTTTATTGTATGAATAAATTTACTGCATTTTCTTTGTATATTTCAATATAAAACACATGAATAAAAAAAATGTATGAAGACCATTTAATATTGAAAGGTATCTTGTTATTTTATAATGAATTACAATATATTATATCAATTTTTTCTATTTTTCAATTGAATTCATATACTTTATTCATAAATAAATAAAAATATATCAATTTTTTTATTCATTGCATAGTATTAATTAATTTACGAAAGAATTTACTTTTGTAAATAAACGTGGTATAACTAATGATATAATTGCTATCCAAATAATAAGAGAGATTGAATCTTGATCAGATCCCGGCCATGAAAATATATAATTCAGTGGCCACAATGTCCCTTTTGGTAGTACAATTACAGGATGTTCTCTATACATTTTCATCATAACCATCATAATGACAACCTAAAAACCATGTAAACATAGATGAAGTATTTTTTAAAATACATTTTGACTTGCAAAACTATATGACATGTTTTTATTTTTATTTTTTCTTACTTTAATAATTTTGGCTGAATAAAGGAAGAATAATTGTGCTTTTGTTCGGGCTGATATTCTTGCAGAAATTTGATTCTTGTGATTTTCTTTAAGTTTTGAATGTTTTCTTTGTATTTTTGTATATCTCGAAAACTCATCGACCATTGATATTTTCGACATTTCTTGCTCCAATTTTATCAATTCTAATTTCAAACTCCTCTCAGCTGTATATTCTGAGAACATCCATGCTACAATCTATATAAACAATAATTAACACAAATTCAATAATTATCCAATTTGAATTTAATGTTGTTGAACGAATATTATTTCATAATTGGCAAAACCTTTATATTGTGAATATAAAAAAAAAATAATTGAATGTCACTTACATATTTCACAATAATTGGAATAATATTTGCGATGACACAGATGGATGTAGAAGTAATAAGCAAAATACTCATCGTTGCAGATGTGGATTAATCACACTTTTCCTTTGTAAATTATAATATAATGTTGTCTATAATTATTTTACCATAAATTATCATAATCTAATTGTCTTGCGAGTTATTTTACAACTTTTGTTTTGTTCTCATCTCACAACTGCAGTTGTCTGCTTCTTTTAAAAGCAATAACCTTTACACGCAATTCAAGTGTAATTTTTTGTTACTATCTTGACAATATGAATTAATAAATTAATACAGATACTAATACTTGTGCAGGTTGACAAATACAGGCTTAGAATAGAATTGCCCACAAGATAGCCAGAATATTTAAAATGTAAATAAGCAAAGAGAATGATTCAATATTCAGTCTACTCATGCACTATTCTTAACAAGATTCCATCAAACAATTCAGTCTTGTGACAGGAGGCATGAGAAATTCTAATATTTACACTTGAAATATTCACACACAACTACACTATTATATGCATTGAGAGTCTTATGATTTTTTCAGATTCAACTCATCCCGCTATCATATAGTTACATTATTTCAGCGCTAGAGACGCTCGATGCTAATGACCACTATCATGTGTGTTATATGATAATAAACTCATCTGTACGTACATGTAATTTCACGTGAAGGTTAGGTAAAACATACAATAATTCCCCGGCCGGTGAATAACCTAAGAAAAAAAAAAATTATAAGCCGCCAAGTTGTGGTTTTTATAATTTTTTCTAACAATAACCACGTGGAAAAATTTAATGAAAGATGAGTAATGAGGAATTGAATTATAATAATAGTGATGATGAGGTACTGGATAAACATCCGAAATTACTGGAATCTATTGAGAAGTTGGATAAAGGACAGAGGTAATTAATTAAATAATAATATTAACATTATTATGTGTGATGTTACAAAATTATATATATATATATATTTTGAATGTTATTGTAAAATAATGATATATTTTCAGAATTAAACGGCCTAAAAGGAGTGAACCAACTTCACAAATTTCTGAATTTCACTTGGTAAATAGTGGAATTACGAAAAATGATGTCGTTTCTGTTGATCAGCTCTTCAAGAAGTTGGGAGGCCAAGCATATCAAAAAAATATCAAAAATAAATTTAATACAACTAAAAAACAGATGCATGTTTTACCTAAGCCACTACCAAAAACTACTGCGGATAAGGTAAAAACTCTTCTGTATCAAGTTTGCTAACATAACGATGACAATATTGAAACAAATTTTTATTGATAAATTATGGTATTATTAGTTGAAACGTGCGATTGGATTTGAAAATACCACAAAAGAGTTGGATAAATGGAATGCCATTGTAACAAGAAATAGAGTTGCACCAAAACAAGTTTTTCCATTGCAATCTTCATTGCGAGTGCAGCCTAGCGATGAATTCGTGAAGAGTTTTACACTCCAGTCGGAATTAGAGAAAAATCTTAATGCATTAGAACCAGAAAAACCGAATGAAATTAAAGAAAAAACTAATGAATTTTCTTTAACTTTAAAAGAAATGATACAAAAAAAGAAGGAGGCTGCTAAATTTCGAGCGCAACAAGTTAGTATAAATAGACTATTATTCCCCACTAACTTATGAAATAGTATTGTGAAAATTATTGTATGTTTTAGTCGTATAAACAAGCAAAAGCTCATAGACAGAAAAAAATTAAAAGCAAAAAGTATCATAGAATTGAAAAAAATACAAAAGTGAAGGAACAACTCAAAGAATTTGCTAAATTGCAAGCAACTGATCCTCAAGCTGCATTAGAAAAATTAGAACAATTAAGTAAAACTCGAGCAGAAGAACGAATGTCATTAAAACACAAAAATACGGGTCAATGGGCTAAGAACAAACAGATTCGTGCAAAATATGATAAAGAGGTAAATTCAGCTATTCACATATTATTACATAACATGATATTTATTTTTTCGTTTCATTTCAATATATATTTTAATTAAAAATCACAACAGAGTCGTGAAGCTTTGGCACAACAATTATCAATCAGCCGTGAACTCACGCAGAAAGTAAAAGCTTTTGACAGCAGCGATGATGATAATGATAATGATGGGGCAGTAAAGAATGGCACAGAAGCTGCAAAATTGGATACATACTCTGAAAATAATCCATGGGTGCAATCTAAAAAAACTCAATCAGAAATCGATGATTTTGTTTCGGATTATCGTAAATATTGGGAAAAAACACATGCATCTATGAAAAAAAATGATACTGAACTCACTGAGAAGAAAGATGAATGTATTTTAAATGATAGTGAATCAAAAAAAGATAATCACTTGACAAATCCTGTTGTGGAAAAAATTCAGAAACATGTGGATGGCAAAGAGAAACATACAAATGATCTTAATAATACAGATAGTTTTAGTAAAAAGAAAAAACAAAAACATACTATGACCCAACAGCCTAAAAATGCAGTTTCTCACGATAATAAAGTCGTTGATAATAAAAAAATTACATCAAATTCAGCAAAGAAAAAAGTTAAAGGGTCATCAATAAAGACAATTGGAACATCCAAATGGTCAGTAGACATAATCGACAATGTGGAACAATCGGTAAACAAAAAAAGTGCCAAATTACAAGCGATCGACGATATCTTTGATACAATTGACGATAAAGTTAATGAGAAGATTAAGAAAAAATTGCGACGAGTTAAACGTAAATTATCTAAAATTCCAGCGGAAAAATCAGAAAACGTTGATGAATCAAATCATCATGTCACTGATCTTGCATTCAAAAAATTAAAACTACGCCCAGATGTAGATGAACCCCTAAATGAAATTGCTGGACGGCGTGAACAATCTGATTCACAGATTTCACCAAATGTTGAATTGTTGAGTACTCGTAATAATCCCGTGAAAATCGACTGTTTACCATCAAAAAATACTGCAATAGAAATTAATCCGAATGAATTTATTAATGTGAAATCGCAACATGCGAAAAATCACATTATAAATGATGAAATAAATCAAAATGATCTGAATGATAGTGATGATGAAAAAGAAGGAGAAGAAAATATAATAAGCCAAGCATTTGCAGATGACGATGTTGTGGATGAATTTAAAAAAGAAAAAGCAGATGAAATTGCAAAAATTCAATCGGGAAATATAGACACACGACTACCAGGATGGGGTACATGGGGCGGTTCCAATTTAAAATTGTCAATGAAGAAAAAGCGACGGTTTATATTTAAATTTCCTAAAATTACCCCGAAAAATAATGAAAACAAAGGAAATGTTATAGTAATCCAAGACGATTCATTCGTTAAAAAACATCAAGTCAATGATTTGCCTTATCCATTTAGCAGTGTTTCTGATTTTGAAACGAGCATTCGTGCACCGATTGGAAGAAATTTCATTCCAGAAAATGCACACAGGCAGCTAATTGAACCCGCCGTAAAGACAAAAATGGGTAAAATCATTGAACCAATGGACGAAAGTGTTCTTATTGATAATAAAGATATTCAATTCAATGGAAAATTAGTACGATCAAAGAAAAAAAATGTAACAATAAAAAAATAATGTAATATAATATGTATGTATATCATTTTAACACGCAGATATATTAAAATTTATACTATGATTATTATTATTACTTTTTTTTTTGTTCAACATTATAATTAATGATATTTCTGGTATGATGTAATTAATGATATGTATTATTATAAATTTTGTAATTAAACGCTAGAGCGCGTTTACTTGCAAATCCGCAATTGTGAAGTGGGATCCGAAATTATTTCCACTTCATGGGCTATCAAACACGTGGACACCCGTACATACATAATCATAGAAATATATATATACATCGAATAATCTAGTGCGACATAGGGGGCGCGCGTCTAAATACATATTGATATATATATACGTATTGACTTAATAATTGTATGTACGCATGTATGTATATATATATACAACTATATATATTGGATAAAAGTAGTGGTGGAAATTTGGAGAGGTGGGACACATTTAGTCAAATTCAAGGGAGAATGTGGAAGAGTAAGGTAGCATTGAAATATCATCTATAGATTGGAAAATACACGTTTAACAAGTACATACTATCTAATACAACAGATTCTTATTGAATATAGTGACATTCAATTCAATTTTATTTTCGTCAATAAAAATCGATACAGTTTGTTTTGTGGCAAGACGTTATTATCAATTGATAATAATAACACCTATTTAAAGGTGGGAGAGTGTTTAATAATTAATCTTAGTAAAACATCGAGTCAACATATATAAATTTATAAATAAAATTTGTATTATCGCCAATTAGAATGGCGTCGAGTAAAGATGACTCTGAAAGTGTGCAGTTTTTTGAGGGTGTTGAAAAATTACTTGAAATTTGGTTTACGAGCACGGATAATGGAGACAATAAACGTGATCTTCGGGATATACCAAGGTAAATATTAATATATAATATCATATAATTTTTCTTTCAAATATTTTAAAATTATAAATGTAATTTGTATAACTATACACTATCTTTTTCGCCGGTTTACTTCAATCACTTCAATCCACCCCCTTTAATTCGCAATGACGCATTACATCTCTGCGCAAAATATAACACGTCTTTCTATTCATAAATTTTCAATTTATGATGAAATATCATATTTTTTTTTTTTTATTTATAAATTTCAATTGATCAAAATATCTCCAAAAAAAATAATGTTATGTACTTTATTATTATTATATTTATAATAATGTAATTTTATAAAATTTTATGTCTTTCTGACAATGAAATCTACTCATTTTTATCTTTTTTTTTTTTTTTTTTTTCTATTTTAATTAAATCGTCTCATCCATCCACTCATCAATTTCAATTTTGATTGTATCTTGAGGAGATTTACGGGGTTCTGTTTACGATAATATTATTAGATATAAAAATCACTTTTCACATTATCAATTGACCTTACATGCTCCTAAATTTCAAAAAAAAATTCCCCATGTACGAATTGGAAAGATTATCATTTTATTACCAAAGGCAGGCATGCATGAATCACGTGTTCAAAAAATTTTTTTTTCAAATAAAAGCCCATACTCTCGATATAATCACATATCAACAATGTTTTTTATTTTTTATTTTTTTTTACTATTAATTTATTTATAGAATATAAAAATATTTTATATTCATGATAATTATGTCAATTATTAAGATAATTGTTTGGTATTCAATAACTTTCATTTTTATAGCATAAATTTATTTTAATTACGTTCCAGACATAGATGGGAATCCATGTTAAAAATTGTCCGATGCGAGATTATCAGCTTTTGCAGAAATGATCAAGTTGATGCGTATGTTCTCAGGTAATTCACAATTATATTAAATGATTTATATTAAATTACATTATTCATTCATTAATCACATTATATATTTAAACAGATAAATGTTTGCCAACATTCAGAAGTATACACGTACATAAATGTGTTATACATGTATAAATTAAATACATAACACAATTAGTTTATATATATATATATAAATGTGATATATACATTACGAATAAAACGATTGTAATTTTTTCTATATGCACATGAATTGTTCACTAACTCTAAACATTTGAAAATTATCATTATTAATAGTATTAATATAAAAAATTTTGCTCCATTGTGTTTTTCAATAATAGACACGATAATATATACAATTTATGTCCGGATATTTTTTAATAATTTTAATAGTTTTATTTTTATTTTTTTTCATGATTATATTTATTTATTTTGTTGAACTCACTTGCAGATCAATGAGCTCAAATCAATTTGTTCGGATGACTCATAGTATTCAATAAATATCTCGCCTTCGGCACGCATTTTGATATTCTCCAATCGTCAATCAAATGGAAGATTATTTGACAATTATTTTTTTATCACAATACATGACTATATTAAACATTGTTTAAATCATGTTTGAAAAATATGAATTTTTTATATGCTGGCGAGACTATGTTTGAACAACTATAAAATGTATGAAATGATATCTTGTTTTTTTTTTTTTCTTTCTTTTCAAGCTTAACTTCTCATTTATTATATTATTATTTTTTTTATTTTTTTGTTTTCTATACATTTTTTTTTATTTATTTCAATAAATCACTAACAATGTGTACTTTTATTTTTTTATAGTGAGAGCAGTATGTTTATCGCAAAACGACGACTCATTTTGAAAACATGCGGTACAACAACTCCGCTACAATGTTTAGAACCACTTTTAGATCTTGTGGAAGAATATACTGGATTCGATGCAGTAGAGGTAATAAAATAATATGTATGTATGTGACTGATGTTAGTATTCTATAACCTTGAGGATATTAACAATAGCTGAATATATGATATACATAATTTATAATAGACTATATATATTGTTGGGCTGAGGGAATTTTTCTCTACACAACTTGACCTAGTCTATAGCTGAGTAATACAGTTTTTATATCACTTCATATATGTATTATTACGTAATGTATACAGGTATATATATATATATATGTATATGAAACACGTGGTATATACATCAAATGGTACATCCTCCTCCGAACTCTTGGTTTATTGATCTGTCTTCGTCATCTCACTCCGCGTCCACCGCATTCATCTTCGTATCCCCTCTCGTTTTCGTCTCTATTTTTTTTCTCTCACTCACTTCCTCTCTACCTCTTTTATTGTCCTTATTTTTTCACTTTCACAATGTTATTTATATTTTTATATATAATTACTTTATATCTTATTACTATATATTTCAAATGAAATTTAAATTATATATTTATTTTATGATTAATTTTATTTTTCCAAAGGATTTATTTTACTCACGTAAAAACTACAAGCGGCCTGAGCTGCAAATATCACCGCATCGTGCATTTGAAGATGAAGTGGCATTGCTCGATACAATTTTTCCAGGTATATATTTATAATATTTTTGCGGTTTTGAGTTATATTCATGATATACGCTACAATAAATTATAATATTTTTTACAGATGGTGAGGCATATTGTCTGGGTGATGCCGACACTGATTGTTGGTATCTCTACACTTTGAATCGACCAAAAATCTCTGAAACGCCACATGAACCTGATCAAACTCTAGAAATATTAATGACAAATCTCGATCCAAACATCATGTCTATTTTCACACGTGAGGTGTGCTCGTCAGCAACTGAAGCAACCCAAAAATCTGGAATTGATAAGCTCGTTTCTAATATGGTAATAGATGATTTTCTTTTTGAACCGTGCGGTTACTCAATGAACGGCGTTTCCAAAAGCGTAAGTCATATAAATCAAATATCCTTGAGCCATAATAATTTTATTATCAAATAACACAAAGTATATTTCTTTTGTTATCATAATTTTATCTATTTTTTTTTTTCATCCACTACTATCAATTTATTTACGCTCCAATTTTTTTTATCTATTTATTATTATTATTATTACCATTATTTTTTTTTGTTTCCCTAATAGGGAAGCTATATGACTATTCATATAACACCGGAGCCGGAATTCTCGTATGTTTCATTTGAAAGCAATATACCTGAAGCGTCATACTCTGAGGTTATTGGACGAGTGTTGAAGACATTTAAACCGGGGAAGTTTGTTGTTACAATTTTTGCAAATAAAGAATCAGTTGCGGCAGATTCACCACGTGAACTCGAGCAAGCGGATTATCTTAATTTTGACGGCGAATGGTTGCGTAATGATGTTCAATATTGTCGCTTTAAAAATTACGACTTAACTTGCGCATTTTATTCAAAATTCCCAAGCTGATGGTTCACAGTTGGCCCGTCTGATTGCTGTAATATACAGAACACAGATGGGGCACCAAACCACTCCCCTTCTCAATTAAAAATTTTCAATCAATCTGTCAATAAAATTTCTTCCTCTATCCCTCACTTATCTATCACTAAACAATCTTCAGTGTTTCTTCTTCATCAGGGAATGGCATTAAAGACTGAGACAAAACTTATCGATGATGATGATGATAATGAAAACTTATCATTTAAATTAAATGAAAGTACACAGGAATCGGTGATTGATTCTTCCCAAAAAATAAAGAATAATAAAGCAACAAGTTCTATGTCAGGATATGAGGAAAGGCGATCGAAACGTTCGTCATCTTCGCCGCAGCTATTCATAAAACCATTGAGTAGAACAAAAGTATACCGAAAAGCTTCATTAAAATCCTCAACATTGAGTGAATTGTCCCGTGAGCCTGTAACTCGACCGATCTCTTCTACACGCATTAATCTTGGACTCAGCCAAGAAAAAAGATTACGATTAACAGCAACAAAAAAGCTTGCTTGTCGTGATGCAACAATTCGATGTAATTCGCTTTCTCACGAGCCCAGAATTGAATGGAACATGGAAAATGTACATATAACATGCAATCCTTTATCAACACCGTATCCATACTCAACACCTTGTAATAAATTACCAATTAAAAATCTATCGGAAAATCCAGATACCGAATCAAAAAGTAAACATAGTACATGTGGCAGTTTTCTACCAATACTTGCCCTCATTCCTCAGACAGTTGTAAGCCTTCAGTATCTCAGTCCAAAAATCAAATTTTCATGGTGGCGTAATAAAATATCGTGAAATCGCGCCTAAATTCCATATATAATTTCATCAATAGTCATTTAGATGATAATAGTGGTGCTGATTGACTACATGTGCGCGCAATATTTTTTTCATCATTTATATTAATTTTCATCAAATGTTGTTGTTGTTGTTTATCTCTTCTTTGCTGATAACAACAGCAGCATATGCTTGTTGAATGACAATTATTCCTGTTGAAAACTACATTATCATTCATTATTTACAACTAATAGAAATTCACCAAATTAATATCCAAAGTGAACATTGAAAAATGTTGATAAATATTACTTTCAATAGTTGATAATTATATAATGTCTATTTAACGTTACATTTAAATGCTTTCTTGATTAATTCAATTGAAAATTTAACATAAATCCATTACAATGTTTATTATTAATTAATCAATTAATTAATATGTGTTTAAATATAAATGTATGTATACATATGATTGATGGAGATAGTTACTCGTGAATAGCGATCATAATGAAAAATCGTTGATAGTTGTGCCATAAAAACAAGCCAGTTTCAAATTATTGATGTTTTTAAAGTTTTATATTTCACTATTTACGCACTGAAGTGTAAATATTTATCAATACACTTCGATTCATACCTACTATTACGTTATTTTTCTTCATTGTATTCTAATCACAAGATATCACTGTTACTATATACGCGGATGTTTGTGAATCATCCAAAAGAATAAAATAATATTCATAACACAGATATAGTCAGATTTAATTTTGTTTATCTCTCAATACCATTATCTATATAGTTCACTCATTAGTATTGAAAAGAAAAAAAAAAAAAACCAAATAATTCTTCTGTGACACACCTGTGCAATTATATATAAAATTACAAAGTCTAGTAAAAAAAAGCATACATTAATAGTATGTGTTTACATTGCTAAAAATTTACCAAAAACAAACAAAGACAAACATATTATTTAATGAAAATTTTTACCTGTATATTTTAACTACACTTGATTAAAAAATATTCAAAATATGAAACGGAAATATTATCAATGTAATTGTATATAAATTTACAAAGTATATATCAATATTTTTTTGTTTATTTTATACTTTCATAAAATATATTGAATAATTTATACAGAAGCTATCAAGTTAAAATTATATTGTAATTTATAATTATTTTTTTATAATATTTTGTATTTTTATTTTGTTTTACTTTGATAGTCAATATTATTCACAGATTTCTCTAATAAATTTTATTTCCAATAATATTCATATATTTGTATATATTTTTTTTATTTTCCTAAATGAAATTTTTTATGACGTGTAATAATTAAATTTATTTTCTTTTTATTTTTATTTTTATTTTTTTTCTATTATATTAAATTTTTATCTATACATATGAATAATGAATGTATTATATTTACTCTGTATAACTTCACGAAAACGAAGAAGAACATAAGTTCTATTCGATGATATACATGATAACATTGATATACATAGTACATTACTAATTTCCAAATAATATAAAAACAAGATTATTTTAGATATGACTTTATAAATAATAAAAACTGATAAGGATGTTATTATCAATAATTCCTTGAAACGTCTTATTTTCACTGATAGAATTTTAAATTATTCCACATAAAAAGTAGTGAGGATATATATTATATTAATTGGAAATCAAGTGATTATTCGTCTTTATATGCAATCATAATGAAAAATACAACTATTATGTGCAATGTTATAAAGATTTACTGTTGCATGCAAAATAAATTAAATCATGTATTATATTTACAAAATAAATATTTCATTGTATCTGTAATTCATTTTATAATCTCTTATTTCTATCTATATAATCACTATATTATATTACATTGTTTGATTGAACTGATGAATTTTCCGAGAATTGCGTTCTCATTCGATAAAACATGGCATGAAATCGTGTTCTAATGCTGGTGTGTGATTGTTCAATAACAAAATTTTGTCTGTGCTTTTGTAGTTCCTCATTTTCAGCGTCCAAATCATTACGAACTCTCTCCAATGCTTAGTAATTATATTCAATTTAGATAATTAATTTATTATTTAATAAATAAATAAATAAGAAAACAAAAATTATCTTACCTTTTCTCAAATCCATTTCATCCATATCAATATTACTGATTTTAGCCAATTCTTTTCGGAAACTTTGCGTTATCCTTTTACGAATATGATCAGCCTCAATATTTTGTTTGGTTCTTGGTATACGAAATCTGATACAGCAGCAAAAAGCAACGGTAATTGCCAGAATAACAGAAAGAATGATTCCAGCCAGTTGCCAAACTCGAAAACCAGCGACCGTTTCATTTTCTAGCCACTCTTCTACTTCACCCTCAACACAATCTCCCGGTCTTATTGCAAATTCGTTTGGAGAACAGGGCACCGTCGATGAAGATTGAGAAGCTGCATCAGTCATCAATGACTCCATAATAAAAAATATATATTATATTTTATATATTGCTTGTATTGTAATATTAGCTGAACTGACTTTCAAGTTGATTTGATTAGCACTGATGAAATATTGCTGATGGCATTGATGCTCTTGAGGTGAAAGGTGTGGTCTTTGATAATGATTTCAGTTGGGGCACACCCAATTCTCCAGTTTTCACCCCCAGTACTCTGAAACAGAAGATCAATAAATGTATATCAATATAAATAACAAGAACAATAATAATAAAAAATACAGCAATTATAATGAGCAACTTAAATGAATACAAATCCGTCGTATATACACAAATATAGTTTTTTTTTTATTCTTTTATTCATGTGTATTTGATGAATACAAAATCAAAGTATATTAAAAATCTGTTTAAAAATAATATATATTGTATTCCATCGTATTAATATTTCAATAGGTATATTTGAAAAGTATTAGTATTTTTCATTACTTTTAATTCTTTAATTCAAAATTAATGATCTTGGTGGTTTTTTTCTTTCTTCTTATTTAAAGATTTTTTGAAAATTAAACCGACAATATTTATATGTATAGTTGAAAAGTATGAAATAATTTCAATCAACACTAGAATGCTCTGTGTGAAATGGTATATGACAAGTATACACATCACGACACAGAGCTTTATGAAATAGCATCATTTTTTAAAATATTAATTTAGCTTTCGGCTAATGGTTATTATAATGAATTTTTTTTCTTCAAATAAAACATATCTTTGTAACTGTATTATTTCTTTTCATTATATTCCACATTATTGATATCATCTCAATGGATTCATGTATTATTTCAATCTATTCCTTTCTGATGAAAGTTCGCCCGCTGCAAAATAAAATACATAAAGTATATTGGGCAAATTTTTTTGTTTGTTTTTGTTTTGAATTTCTATATATTTGAAATATTTCGAAATTTAATACTCACGTAATAGTTTTCTTTTCGGTTTGTTTCGATTGGGATCGTGCTCTATTCAGAACTTTCAAAAAATCAGATGTTTTTGTTCGCATTCTTGAATGAATGTAAACTTTACTGCATTTAATATGGTAATGTAAATAATTACGAAACATGTGAATTAAATCAATTGTATTGGCACGGGCTTCCCTATTTGTATGCCGCGGAAATAAAACTGTAATTAATAATAAATTAAAAATACTTGTAACACATATGAATGGATATAATGAGAGAATTTATAAATAATGTGAAAAAAATGATTTGATATTATACCAAACGTTATATATCCAATACTATCACCAACGGCAGCATCGCAATCTTGGAGCTCTAGTGGTGGTTCACGATGATTGAACAAAACTTGTGGTGCCGTATGACTTGCTCTCCTACCTTCTTTGAGTTCTTGTAGAAACATCTTTCCAATTACCATGTCATCCTCATCTTTAAATATTGTACTAAATACTACAGTTACACGATCACTCTTGGCTTCAACATAACTGAAAATTATAATTTTTAATATTTTCGATTAAATTCATTAATTTCACTCAATCTCTTTAGTTATTTTAAATTATAAGGGGAATAATTATTGTTTTTTTTTTTACATGGTTTCTTGATCACGATAGTGGATAACTGCTCTTTTGGGACATGACTCCGATGAGTCCAAATATTGCTCTTGAAAATCAAAATATTTTTCAAAAACACTGGCAAAACAGTGTCTTTTCAAAAGACCAATTTTTTTTACTAGAGCTTCCCAATCGTCCGGTAAATCTTCCAAATCAATTTGAACAGAAACATCATATCCTGTGGAATATCAAGCATATAATTAATACAAAAAAAAAAATATATATTATCAACATTATATTATATTCATATATTAAGAAAAAATTACCGGATTCAGTATCAACAAGATAATGCCCATATTCTCTTTTTATCAAACTATCAGCTCCATACTCTTTTAATTGCTCATAAAATTTCAACGAAATGCTTATCTATAAACATAAATATTTTTTGCTTATTAAAATGAAAATTGATTCATAAAAAAAATAGTTTTTACTAACTGACCCTAAGTTTTGATTTTTCTCCATTAGGATTGGAAACATGAAATAATACTCCATCAAAGTCGGCAATAGTAACATCAGTCGATTCTGGTTTATGGCTAAAAACAAAGAAAAAATCAAAAAATTATATGAAATATATCGTGGGAAAATATAAATATAGAATAGTTTTTGTTTATACGAGTTAAACTAAGGTTAGAATTATGAGAAAATATTGCACACATATATTGCTACACTGTATTACAATAAATTAAACATCAACCAATAATTATATGACATTTATTTAAAGAATATTTAAAAGATTCAACTTTTTTTTTCTTATCAAAATTTGTATATACTCACCCGGAAATACAATTTTTTATTTTATTTTGTAACGTTTCTTCAAGAATCCGATTATTTATCTCGAGTAAAATCATTTTGGCTTTAATATTATAATATATTTATTGAATACTATATAATTGTCCAATAATTAATAATAGTCTGTAAATCACTATTCACCATCAATGATTACTTTCACAATAATTACTGTATATAATCAGCTGGTGCTTCAATCCTATGTGGTCTACTTCTATGGTACAATTAAAACTTACATTGATGACACACTGCCAGAATTTTTACATGTGTGTATATGTATATATATATATATATATGTCATATTATATCGATAAATAAAATTACTACCTGGCCGAACGTAGTAAAGTGATTTCACTATACCTATTGTGCATATCCGCATAACCGACAAATATATACACACATTTTTACACAATTATGTGTTGTAACAGCTGCAGCATACATGCAATATATTATGAAATAGTATATATATATATATATATATATATAAATGAAATTTCACATATATAAAATTGAATATAAAATTGAAAAATACAAATATGTCAAAGTGTAATTTATTATAAATAATGGGAAATATAATTTTTATTTAAATATATTTAATAATTCTTCGAAAATAGTTTTGAATTGATTTACGTTGTATTGAGAATTAAGCGTCACCTTGAAGTATTCTGAAAACACAATGAAAAATCAGGCCGACAAACTGTCGTATTTGTATATTTGCTTACACATATACTAAATATCTACAGTACAAATGTATTGTACAATATGTACAATATGTACAATATGTGCATCGTGCATCAAGTAGAAGCGGCCATTTTGCGTACGCGGCATTCGTCAATTTCTTGAGTAATTTATAAATCCGTAAAATATTAAAAGTTTTATTGAAATTTTTACAAATAAAATTATTAAAAAATTATTACACTCATCTGCACAATTGAAGATATATTAATTCATTAATAATATATCGTAGTTTACACAATTATATACGAGGTGGGTATGTGGTACGTAGTTTGAGCATGTAACATTGATGATATGGTGCTTACGCTTCTCGATATTGGTTATTCAAAGATGGTCATGATTTCAGTGGCATCATAGAATGTCGTCGAAATGGCTGAAAATAACAAACGCTTTGTGCGCCGTTGTGTTACGCGCCATCTGCCTAAAATTTAAGAAAATTTAATATGTGATTGATGTAAGCAAACGAGAGTTAAAATTACTTTTATTATTATTTATAAATATTATTGTTGTATTACAATGAGGATATTATTTTGAGTAAACGATTGTTTTTTTTTTCGTTTTCATTGTAGTAAGTACCTGCTATCACCTAATAATTTCGCAACTCGTTATCAAGATGATGTTTGCATCATAATTTTTCATCATAATGGTATTGTTTAATAAAAATGGGTGAGCCAGAAGAAACAATAATATATTATACAGACAGAAATAAAAAAAATACGGTCAAAGTGTCGAATCCTGTTTTGAATGATAATACTGTGCCATCGTTGAATAAAATAATTGAAGAATCAACATCGACAAAATCAATCAATGTAAATCAAGATACTTATAAATTAGTTGAATTTCTTGACGATACCATTAATATAGATACAAATGTTAAACATGAAAAGCAAACCAATATTCATGACAATATTGTTGAAGTCAAATGTATAAAATCATTTGAAAATAAAACAATATCTGATCGTCAATTGAACAGTGAAGGTAATAAAATTACAATGTTCATTATCAATCATTTCAAACTAACAATTATAACAGAACGATTAATAACTAATATTTTTTTTTTTTTTCATATATAATTTTTAATATAGGAAAAAAATCAAATGTATTGTATGAGTATAGTGATTATTCAATGGATGGAAGTAATATAAAGGACGAACAGGGCACAAATGAACATTTACCCAACTACAAAGATCACGATTACAGTGATTTATCAAATACTGAAAACATAAAAAGTGAATCGTATTCAAAAGAAACAGCCAATAATTATGTTATATGTAATCTTTTAACGACGTCAAGTGATAGTAACAATATGTCATTAATAAATCATAATAATTCTGTGAAACAAGTGAAAAATTTAAATGATTTAAAGAAAGTGATTCCAAAAGTGAAAATTTTAGGGGCCGAAGTCAATACTTTGAAGGAATTAACTCAAGCGAATACCAATAGTAAATTTAATATTATGGAAAGTAAAACGACAAGAGTGAGTGATTGTAGAAGAAGATTGAACGATTACTGCCGTACGTGTGCTGGATTGAAAATACCTTTGGTAGATATTTTCAGTAATAAAGGTGTTCAAATGCGATTAAATCAACAAATGAAACATTTAATAAATATAGATCAATATGACAGTTTACCGACCCAAATGTGCATGGATTGTATTTGTGATTTAAAAATGAGCTATAAATTTTTTATGCAAATCAAAAAGGCTGAAATGAAATTGAAATCAATGTATGCATCAGTGAATGCTGTAACGTCTAATGCTGAATATTTAATAGAGAATCAATGCAATGCTCAATCTGAAAATAATTCAACAAATTTTAATAAATCTATTAATCCACGAGAATGTTCGAACCAATTAAATCAACCGCAATCAGCTTCATCAAATTTGATTAATGCACATACTGAGAATACCCATGACGATAATTGTGATATGCCAAACAGATTGATGGCGACACCGTTAAATAATTGGGATAGTATAAAACATGAAAGCGACCATAACGAAGGATCAATTGAGGAATTTGATCCAGAAGAAAATCCTCTGGAATCAGTAGAGTATACAAATATCACTGAATTCGATCCCGATATCAATAAAGTTGATGAAAATATAAAAGATGAGATGAGTGATAATAGAGAAGTAATTGATGTAAATTGTACAAATAATGTTGAAGAAAATAATGAAACGAATGATAATGTTTTAGATGAAAAGGGAAAAAAGGAAATAATAGATCAGTATAATATAGATAATGATAATAGCGCGAAAATAGAAGCCGAGGATGAAATAATTAATTCATATTTGCAACCATTTACAACAATTAATAAAGGAGATCTTTCTAGAGAAAACCTTAAACAACCAAATATATTGAAAAGAAAAGCTTCGTGGCCCAGTAAATCGAGTAATTTTACAAGCCCGCC
Organism: Dinocampus coccinellae; assembly: GCA_963920625.1. Classification (NCBI taxonomy): domain Eukaryota; kingdom Metazoa; phylum Arthropoda; class Insecta; order Hymenoptera; family Braconidae; genus Dinocampus; species Dinocampus coccinellae. The sequence goes on along the minus strand of OY987185.1, from coordinate 4,795,498 downwards.
AGAATCAAAATCTAAAGAAGCTAAAATTCACAAGTTAAACACCGTTAATATTTCACCTTCAGATGAAGAAGGAATAATGTATGTTACAGTAAAAGGCTCAAAGCCAAATGAATTGCTTTTAGTAAAAGTTAAAAAAATGGATAAATCTAATGAAAAAAAAGATGATAAAAATGCAATAAAAAAATCTTTTGAAATTAAATTTCCTGATAAATCGTTGAAAACATTACCATTGAAAGATATTTATAATGATCGTGCGAAAAAAATGGAAAGCCGTGAAGCAATTATTGAGGAACAAATCGAACAGTATAAGAAAAAACGTGAACAGGTGCTAGGTAATACTACTAATGCTACTACAAACACTTCTACAATTATTACTCCGACTGAGACTGGTGCACGTAAAACAGAAGAATCTGATGGTGGCACACCGCGTTTTATTAATTTCAATAACAATTCTACAGATGATTTGTCTTTCGATGATTCGAAATTATCAAAAATAGAATTTCCCACCAACGATAATAACGAGATAAAGATTAAGATGGAAATAGAAAATGACATGCCAATAGAGGATAGCAATAAATATGATATTCTTGAAAATGATGAAGCACAGGGTAATGAACATAAAAATACTAACGAGCATTTGGCTCGATTGACAATCATAAAACAGAAGTGGGAAGAGGCAAAAGTGAAAAAAGAATTATTGCAAAAACAACTTGATGATTCATATACGGAAGGAAATCTTGAAAAATTATCGAGAATTTTGGGTGAAAAGGAAAAAAATTTACAAGAATTTCAGGAATATCTGAAGCAAAGAAAAATTGTTATTACTCGATTGAAGGATGAGGACATTATATCACTGTTTGAAGATCGTAATATTACATCGACGCATAAATTATCAGATTTTAGTGATGAAAATTCAACATTACATAATATCGGTGATATTGATTTTTTTGATTGTGACTATTGTCCACAGATATTTTCAACACGAAGTTTACTTGAGGAACATTTGAAGAGTCACGATTATAAAATTTATTATTTTTGTGAGGATTGCGGAAGCGAATTTCCTAATAATAAATCTCGTCGAGCCCATAATATTACATGTTTAAAAAAATTAATATGTAAATATTGTGATTTTATGTTAGAATCGAAAGGAAAAAAGCGTCAGCATGAGCAAAAACATTGTGATACCATTTATGGTCAGCTTTGTGATGTTTGTGGTGAAAAATTTAAACATCAAGGTACTTTAGATCAACATATAAAAACGCAACACAAAAGTTGGGAAAAAGTATTTCAATGTCCAAAGTGCCCAAAAAAATTTGCTTTCAAACAAAAATTAAGTTTTCATTTGAAATCAGTTCACACAACATTGAGAGCATATTTATGTGAGGATTGTGGTGCTGATTTTAAAAATCCTGCATCACTGAGACATCACAGAATACGAAAACATCAACCAACCAGTAATAAACGTGAGTGTCCAGTTTGTCATAAACTTGTTCCATTTTACAGTTTGTCAAAGCATATGTACACACATAAGGCATACACAATAGAATGTCCTCATTGCGATAAAATGTTTAAGAACACATCAACATTGAAGCAACATGTAAGAATACACGAGGATCAACGACAATATCGTTGTGATACATGTGGTGTTGGCTTTAATCGTCGGGACGGTCTTCGTTTACATATGAGAGTACATCAAAAGTCTGATGGTCGTGCACTCAAAGAATGTTCATGTCAAATATGCTTTGAAAAATTTCCCAATCATTCAATGCTCGTAATTCATCGTAATAGAGTACACAAAGATGGGAGACAGTATACTTGTCATATATGTAATAGATCAATGCTATCAACTAGGTCTTTGGAATGGCATATGTCACATATTCATAACGAAACTCCATCGGGCATATCGTTGGATGATTCAGAAGCTGCCATTGAATTGAAAAGAGTATCTTGCAATCATTGCGACAAAACATTCAAGACAGAAATGATTTTACGAACACATATTAAAAATACCCATATGGAAAAAAATCCAGTTAAATGTTTAGACTGTGATTTAATGTTTACATCAGAAGTTCGATTGAGACATCATATGATGATTGTTCATAATCGATTAGAAGGAACATTGACGTGTCCCCACTGTCCAAAACGTTTTGTTAATCAGCTTCGATTAAAAACTCATATGATTTCACACTCAGAAGAAAGACCATATACATGTGAAATATGTGGCTTTAATTTAAAAACTAAAATTCAATTGATAAAACATCATCAAAATAGACACAGTGATGAACGACCGCTCCAATGTCGTTACTGTCCATGGCGATGTAAGCAAGTTAGCGCCTTAGTTTGTCACGAGAGGACTCACACCAATGAACGGCCTTATTCATGTATTGTATGTAAACAACGATTCAAATATCTTGGTGATAAGAATAAGCATGAAAGACGGCATGAGAGTCTTGGTGGTTCAGGATTCAAGAGAATTGTTGCTGGGCGCAATGTTAAACAACCAAAAAATCACGATGAAGAAATGGCAGCGTCAGAAAGTGATCTCCTAGAACACGATTACGAGACAATTAATGATCAATATACCGAGGAGCATGTCGTATATGATATTAAGTATGAAGAAGATCAACAGGATTTTAAAAATGATACGCGAGAAATCACCGACGAAGAACGAGATCAGTCTCAGAAACACCAACGACACAATCAACAAGAAATTGATGAAGAAGACATAGAAGAAGACGATTATGATGAAGATGAGGATGGTGATAATTATGAAGAAGACGGAGGAGAAGATGAAGATGAAGAGGATGAGGATGAAGAAGACGATGGTGATGGTGATGGTGATGGTGATGGTGATGGTGATGGTGATGGTGATGGTGACGGCGATGGGGATGGAGATGGAGATGGGGAGGAATCCATGGAGCACCAGCAACAACAGCAGCATTTGCAACAGCGAAACGATGATGGTACAGCAGAGATAGATGATGAAGGATACAAACTAGTGTATCACCATGAATATGAGGAAATTTCAAGAGAGGCCACTGGAGCTGCTGAAGTTATTATGAATATGGAAGATGCAACAGTTTACACCGAAGAAGTAACTGCAGATAACATTGAGAATGCCGAAATGATTACTGCAGAAATGGTGACCAATCAAATTTTACAAACTGGAACTGTAGTACATATAGAGCAACAGGATGATGACGGAAAAATCCAGGTGATTCCCGTTATGCTGTCATTACCGGATTTATCAGATTCTACTACAGAAATAAATTTAGCTGCTGGATCGATAATGTATAATAATTGATTAAATGAAGAAAAAAAAAAATATTTTACATAATTAGTAAAATTATAATAATACGAGTAATGATTGAATATTTTTCATAAATTGTAAAATATAAAATAATAATGTATATTCTCACAAATGTCTCACAAGCTATTCAAAATATTCAAAGTTCTAAGTATTTTTATTACGTTCACATATTCGTCATAGGATATCAGTAATTACTCGTGATGAAAGTAATAAAATATAGATAACTCCATGAATTCATTATATTACTGTACTCAAATACTACAATTAATTTTGTTGTATATTTAAAAAAAAAAAAAAACCATTGAATTGCATACTTTTCAAATAGATTAGGCTTATCGAATTCTTTTTCTTTATCATTAATTTAAAATTAAATTCTATGTTATCAATTTTTTAATTAATTACATATAATCACAATTATTTCAACGCCTTTGTATAAAAAGAATAGTGAATTATAAAGCAGATGGGTAGGCAGGTGTATAGATAAATAAATGTGTGTATAAAAAAACTACATGTGTGCACAGTCATGCATATACAAATTAATATCTTCGCGTTACTAGAATAATGTATTTTATATCAGTTAATAATTTTACCTGATTAAACAATAAAACTATTAGTATGTTTTTTTCATTATTTATTATGTTATATAAACCATTTTATATACGTATGCATAAATGATAAAATATTAATTAACACAGTTAATATTCAACAATAATTAAATCTGTCACATTTGATAACAATAGGTTTGGATAATTATATTAAAAAAATAATCATGTAATTTTATTATTCGTAAAAAGTATAAAAGAAATATAAGTTTTATACATATTTTTCTATGCGTTAAATCATGAACGCATCAGCACGGTCGGCATTTTTGGTATTATTAATGATTATAAATAGAGGCGAATTTATGGTAGATATTCCGATTCGCATGTTTCGATATGTAACAGTTCTAATTGAAATATCATTCGTTATATGTACTTTTATCATATATACATGTATATGAGTTGGTTATCAATTTGTAGTTAGAATTTTAGATAAAAAAATTACGGAATGTTATTTTATTTTGATCGTCAAATGAATTATAGGTACGTGAGTAAATATATAGTCATCCAAATTTTTCACGCATAAATTATATCTCAATACTAGATGTATTTTTTTTTTTTTTTTTATCAGAGTTGATAATACTCGACTATAATTTGCCAAGCTTTAGGCGCCATAAAACCATCTGGCGGTTGTTGTCCCGTTTTCGCCAATTCTGTATAATATTAAAAATTCATATTATATATAATTTTACCGAGGACAATTGATTTTTGTGTGTAAACATAAAAAAAAAAAAAAAGAGGGGAATATGGAAATTTAAATATATTACCTCGCATGCGTGTTCCTGATATAAAATCAAAATCTTCTTTTCGTTTAGGATCATAATAATCCATTTTACCATTTTTCTTATCATATGCAGCTACTTTAAATGGTATTATTTCCAAATTTTGTAATCCTTGTGCCATAGTTAAGACCCGAGCACCGTGAGTTGGATCATAAAGATTTCCATCTGGTGTTGCGTTTTTATTTGGATGGGGTATACCTGCCGGATCACGTCCGACAATATAAAAATTAGCACCAGCAATCATTCTAGCTTTGGCGTGCCACTGTACCTGTGAAATACGTGTGCGGAAGAAAATTTTTCAAATTAAAATTATTCGCCCTTGACGATTATTATATAATTGTATACTTTATATTTAATTTTCTTACTTCAACTGGTCCTCCATACATCATGGGACTGGGAAAAATTGCCAGTAGGGTAGATTTTTTATCCAAAATACCTTCTTCGAGTACAGCCTCATGCTGACGTATTCTTGTGTGAAGTGGAACATCATCATCTTTAGTCCATCCTCCGAGCGGATGCAATAACAATATTGGGTTTTTAAATCCACGCTCTGTCAATAATCGTTGTCTTGTGTCTTGCATGAGCAATGCATGACCATTATGAATGGGATTTCGTAGTTGAAAAGCAAAAACTGCATCAGCATTCATTTCACGGCATTTTGTACGTATTTGATTTGGTGTTAATCTATAATTATCGAGTCCATCGTCCCATTTAATTTTTTTTAATACTTCAATGTCACCACCCAGAAGCCAATCACCCGACAAATAAATAATCCTGACATATGGATGATGACCATCAGTGGTTCCGTATTGACGTGCGCATCTTTCTATTTTTCTATGTGGATAAAATTCGGGCTTACGAAGTATTGCTATCGGTTTTCCCTCGTATCGCAGTGTCAGTGCATAACATCCTTCCAATCTATTTTTGTCTTTTTCACTTACAGCTAATACAATGAGTACTGAATGATTAATTTTCACACCATTCTCAGTGAGACACTTGAAATGTAGTGCCTCTAGATATTGGTCTTCTCTCATGAAACCAGTGAGCGGTGCGGCCCATCCTTCAGCCAATACTTGAAGCCATTGTGCATCTACTTTAGTTATATCAACACTATCGAGTGTCCAAGCCTCGGCTTCAGCTTTCGCTGCACGACATGGTTCAACAAATAATTCGCGAATTGGCATATCTAATTGTGAAATAGGAATTATGCGTTGACGTTCCAATAGTTTGATCACCATTGATGCAGATTCTTGTAATGTAAAACGCTCTGTTGTTACAATTAAATCTGGATTCTTTGGCCGTTCATACATCTGATCAATACCAGTAAAACCCTTTATTGTTCCTTCCCTTGCCTTTTTATATAATCCCTTTGTATCGCGAGCTTCACAAATGTCTAAAGGTGTATCAATAAATATTTCGAAGAACGGCAAATCGAATTCTTTATGAATTCTTCTGGCCATTTGCCGATCTTCCTCAAATGGTGATACAAAACTGCACAGACATACTTGACCACTGTCTGCGAATAATTTTGCTACTTCTGCTACTCTTCGAATATTCTCTTTTCTATCCTCTGGGGAAAATCCGAGATTAAAATTCAAACCTGTTCTAACGTTATCACCATCTAATGCATAAGTTGCAATTCCACGCTCTACCAAAACAGCTTCCACTTGAAAGGCTATTGAAGTTTTACCAGCACCTGAAAGTCCCGTTAACCACACTGTGCATCCCCGAAATTCCTTTAAATTCCCGAGTTTCTGTCCCCTGGTTGCTCGGGACACATGATGAACTTGAACACTCACATTCGTACATGGCGTACACGTCTGCAATATAAATAAAAATTATATCTACAACTACAACAATATAATAATATATTGCAAATTTATATTATCAATAATATAAAAATTTTAATCCATGGAATATATATTTACAAACTATTAATCACTAGAAATATTTATTATATTGATGAAAATGAATCAATTTATCAAACCTACCGTCATCATACGTTTATTTGGTGTATCATCATTTTGCTTGGACATTTTTATTTACTTATTTTTTTGTTGTTTTTGAAACTCTTCACTTTCAATTTTTTTTTTCTTTTTATTATTCACTTTAATCTGTCACTGGACCTCTAATAATTAGTATGAACAATTCAGATCAATTTTTTTTTTTTTTTTTTTTTTTTTTTTCATTCAATATATTACGATGGCTGTCGAATTTGTGCAATTGGCGTGAAAAATATTCGTATGCAATTCATGAATTTGTAAGCTTCATGTTTAAATTATAATTCACTTTATAGTAAAAATACTGATGAATATATATTTATAGTAATATATATATGTATATATATGTTTATCAAGTGTCATACAATTGCAACATTTGAAATTGAGTGATATCAGTTCTCTTTAGCTTTCTCGGCCATCCGACCAGATCCGCTAGGTCAAGTGCGTACAGTTGTTTATTTGTATATATACATATGTATACATACATAAACATATGTATATACATGTTAAAAAACGGAAGGAAAGAAGATGGGAAAGTAGCATACATGAAACGTGGCAGTGGCTCAATCAACTATTATAGAAACGCATATATTAAGGCGAAACGGGAGTCACAGCCGAACTCCGATGTGAAAACGCTCTCATCTGAGAGGAACTAAAAATGTCGGTATGCAGGTAGCGCTAAGAAACAAGTTATCCATAAAATTGTCGTGAAACAGATTTCAAGTCGTACCAACTTTGTATAAGCAGATAACTATTGACAAGTAATTAGCTATCGGACGGATCGCAGCTGCGATAGCCGCCATCTTCTTAGATTCATACAGTTTTGAATGAATCAATGAAAAAATGTAATAATTATTAGAATAAAAAATTAATATAAGTGACATGAAAAATAGACGGGTGTTTAATAAATTCAATAAATTTGATCATATTCATTTCATTTCAGATTAATTTTTTTTTGTTGAATGAAAAAATATAATGGGATCTGGTGGTACGAGATACGCCATCTGGCCATGTGAAACGATATTTTTAAGAAATTTCAATTTTAGAAATGTGGGATGAGGATAAATGAGGATCGATGAGGATCAATGAGGATTGATGGGGATTAATGAGGATCGATGAGGATCATTGAGGATTGATGAGGATTGATGATGATCATTGAGGATTAATGAGGATCGATGAGCACTCGAAAATCGTCATAAGACGCTCCCCAATACTAAGCAAAAAAAAAAATGTGTATATGTATGTCTGTACGTAGGTATGTATATCCGTACATATAAATGTATGTATGCATGCATGTATGATTGTGAGTAAGACTTGATGGACGAACATATTTCCGTTTATTCTAATAGAAATTATCATAATCTCGTTTGATAATTATAATATATTGATATTATATATATGAGTGTCGCTTCACACTCATTTCAGCGCCAAATTTGGTCACGTGACGATACTTCGACCAAATTTTGAATATTCCCGCAAAAATTTAATTTCGTTTATTTGGGATAAAGTTTATAAGTATGAAAATAACTTCAGTTGATATCCTAATCATTACCATTTATAATGATGACAATATTACCTCAACTGATTTGATCTGATGTTCATTATATTATTTATTATTTTTCCAGAAAATATTTATCGAATGAATAATAGTGATTATAATAAATTTTTTATGGCGTACGCTACTTTTGTTCCGAATTTATACATTTAATTACTTTCAGTACATCAATTAATAATTTTTTTTATTCATCGATTCTTCCACATAATAATGTTTTTCTTCAACCAACTGTATGTGAAAATTGAAAAAAATTATATGCTGTGATTATTATTTGAATTAAAAATGATTATAATATTGTTTATAATCAATGCAAGAAATAAAAAAGTGCCTTTCAAATATTATATTTCTTGATTTGCGAATGTAATGGCATTCAAATTCTGATCATATTTTCATAGCGAAGTAATATCCAGTTGAATGAGGCAATCTCTACATTTTCAATTTGGATAGTCAGTGTACCCAACATCGTGATGATCTTGGCTGTGTGTAGTCCTAATGCTTCACAAATTGAGCGATTTCCATAATTTCCCTAGGATAGGGATTTTATAATTCAATCGATCGCATTGCCATCTATCAAAAAACCCAGCAACTAAATTTCGGCTCTGTTTTGCTTAAATGACGTCATTTTACACAAACATGTATGCACAATTTTCATGGTAACTATTCGTTGGCATATAATGCTAAATTTGATTTTTGTGAATTCATTTATACTCACACATATAACGAAAGATGCGCTACGAAGCGTTTTTTTCAATATATGCAGTAAATCGTCTTATATAAAGAATTCCTACTTCAAGTGACGTCACGCGGTGGTAAAAAATCTGTAATTTTGCAATTTTTTTTCGATTTTCGCCAAAATCGCTTCGTAGCGCACTTTTTACGGGTCTCTACTTTAATTCTGTAAAAGGATTCTTTATTTAAAGCAAGAAAAAAGGGTGAAAAATGTTAACTACGATTTGGAAATTCCGTCGGTAAAAAAGTTGACTCCAGTTTCGCCTTAATTGAGTGTTTTAATCAACCATTTTTTTCTACATACTCAAGTACATATTTTTAGAACTATTGATAATCAGGTAATAACAATGATATTCATGCATAATTTTTCACTTAATTTATCTACTAGTTCCGCTTCTTAAGTTTCTATGATTATACTTTTTGATGTACAACTATTGATGCATCAGCCTTACATTATGAACACTTTTATCTATATAATATTTCATATTGATTTTATATTTATTATATTTGATATTGAATATAGATTATTTACTAGCAATTCAAATATTATTGTACGTTCAGATATTATGCACTAAAAGCTTCGGTGGGATGTTGTCAGGCGGCGTTCACGTCATCTTGTAAGTTCTCTATATCCTCTTCGTTAAAATATATTATGTATACATACATATAAATATATAGTACAGTCGTAAAAGACGACGCCACAAGAGTCGACATTTTCTTTTCATTATCTTGTGTGCAGGTTTTACGTGTTCTGAACAATAAGTATATAGTACTAGAATAGAGAAATTGCCGGTTAATTTTTATCAACGATTGACGGGTACCATTTTCACTTGGGTAATTATATAATTATAAATATTATTCATCAATATGATTTAATAAGCCTATACTCAAATCAATGAACCCGGTTATCCACGCGTAAAACACGTAATTAACCCTATATGTATGTACGTAGAATGCATTCTATTGATTTTTTTTTTTTTTTTTTTTTCTCCTAAAATGGCCATGGATTTCATCTTCTTGAACATTGATGAATAAATATTTTCTCCAAAAATAATATTTCTCAATCGCAATTGGCCATAATGACTAAATAAGCCATTTATTTATATGCCCTATGTTAATATCTTACTTCGATATCTACATATGAAAAATTTTGTGCTTGGTCACAATAATTAATATTTGTTTCGGAGCATTCAACTTTTATATTTGATTACTTTATGAAAAAAATTTGTTATTGTAAAATTGATTTTCATTATTATATATTTCAAATATCCATATTCGTTATAAATTTTATCGTCTGTTCTGAAAAATTTTAGCTTATCATTAACTGAATCAGATAACAGCTTTTCAAAGAAAATATGACACTATTTTTTTTGTAATCATTCATTTGTGATCATTTTTTTGTCAGGTCAATATTTCTAAAATAAATTACATTTTTTCTTAGAAAAACTTTTACATCTGCCAACTTGAAACCTGTACATTTAACTGTAATCATGAGTTATGGATACAATAAATACAGGTTGGTCATAAAGTATTAAAAAAAAAAAAACAAAAAATGACTAAAGAAATGCAGTGTTGATTGAAAAAAAATATGATGAAATAAATTACTTAAATATTTGTCTATACAACTTTCAGTGGGCTTACATACGTATATATTATTTATTTATTTATTCATTTATATATTTATTTATTTAATTATTCAGTTTTTTATATTTGTTATTTTGATAGGAATTCCAATATGAGCTCCAGAGGAAGAGGGTATAATTCGCGTGGCGGTGGCAGTGGCGGCGGAGGGGGAGGTGGTAGTAGCGGTGGATCCTACCGAGGTAGAGGTGGTGGTGGAGGAGGCAGTAGTGGAAATTGGGATAGTAGCAGTGGCGGAAGTAACATGAACAGGGGTGGCTACGGTTCTTCTCGAGGTGGACGATTTAAATATTCAACTCCCAATTATGATTCGCGAAATAAATATAATTCAAGTAAGTTTACTTTAGAATTTTTCAAAGTAAGAATAAAATAACCTAAATTTTCTTTTATTTCAATTATAATCTATAATTTTTGTTGTTTTTTTTTTTAGGTGGAGGTTCAGATCGTTCTTATTCAAATCGCGGCAGTGGACGTGGAGATCATGCAAATAATTATAAACGCCCTCGTGTAAGTAAAATGAATGATGTAATTGAAAAAGTTTATGATAGATATATTTAGCTATTTAATTTTGTTGCTGTGATTTTTTTTTATTTTTATTTTTATTTTTTTTCTCCCTCATTTTAATTTTAGGATTCTTATTCGAGTCGCGACGATCATAGGTCATCCAGTGAATCAAATCGCAAACGCGTTAGGAATGACTCTTATCAGGTATGTAATTAATTGTGAGAAGATTTTGCTTTTATGTGAGTTACTGTTGCGATAAACAAATTTGATTGAGATATAAATCAAATTGTTTTTTTTTTTTTTTTTTTTTTTTTTTTTGCATAATATATTGCCAAGTATCATATTTCTAATTATTCCCATGCGAGTGCTTTCCCATTCTCCTCGAACTGAGTAAGTCGTAGCTTTGTTTTTTATTGATAGAGGTATTCAAAAGAAAAAAAAAAGAGGTGAATGGGGTTTTTTTTACATTGAGAAAAATTTTTTTTTTAATAATAAAAATAGGGAAAATTCATATCAATCTAAATTCTTGCTATTAGATTTAATTAAATATATTTCATATGTCATTGACAAGACTGAAAAAAAAAAAAAAAAAAAAAAATGTTGATAGAAAAATATTTAATATAGGGAAAACTCAATTATTTCATACTTTCCTTTCAAGCTACGCGCCGACGGCTGCTTGAACGCCCATTTTTGCTTTGGGACAGCACCGAAAATGCTTCAAATATTAAGATGAAATATAGAATCAAAACGTTATAATCAAAAAGTAAAAAAAAAGTATCTATATATGTATATAGATACATATATAAGAAATATAAACAAATGGCCATAGTGTCTTAATGAACATGACTAAACCGATTTCATTGGATGCGGATGAACCGATGTCTCAACGGCTCACACACATATTTCACAGATGCAATGGGAGTTTTCATATATATTAAAAAAAAAAGGTCGGAAAAATCAGAAAACATAATTTACGGGTGGACATTTAAACGTATAATATTGTCCGGTTATTCCCAACTAGAAGGATAAAACCATTCCGAATGAATTTTCCAGAATAGAGACAAAAAAAATACGAAATATAATTAGTACGCGTAAAATGAAATCGAATCGAAAAAAAAAAAAACAATTGTACAATTAAAAAAAAAAAAGTGCCCATGTCGCACCGAGATCGCAATTTCTCTCTCTCTCCTTCTGTCTACCAAAAAAAAAAAAAAAAAAAAAAAAAAAAAGTAGTGATTCCTTGTCTTTTACAACGTTCAACATCTTCATCATTGAGCTTCAATTTTCTTTTTTATCCCAATTTGCGAATTAAATTCGTGAAATATTACATAAATCGGTTGTCCAAAGTAAATATAAAAAAAATATATGTGTACCAGCATGTATGCATATTAAAAAGCATCAATCGATACTCCCCTGCATGAATTTAGCAGACGTGATATTTTCCAGAAAACTGAAATTAAAAAAATAAAAACAGAGACGGTAATCACTATACAAACATATAAATATAAATATAATGGTTTATACTGCCACATGAAAAAAAAACCTTACTTTTCACATTGACGCTAAAAATCTGAAGCGACAATACTCGAAAAAAGTGTTGATTGTCTTCAAAATAAAACATATAAATTGGGAAAAGTCAGGTTAGATGTGGAGTGGTAAAAAAAATGAGATTGAAATCACGAAAATACATCGGGTTTGACCCAGTGTGCAAAAATTTTTGCATACATATTGGGACAAATGACAAATATTAAAATATATATTTATTAAAATAAATATATGTAGTAAAAACCAAAGTACAAATGAACGAAAAAAAAAAAAAAAAAAAAAAAAAAAAAAAAAAGAGTAAATAAGTATAAATATAATTGAATGATTTAACAAAAGAATGAAATAAGACACATATTATTGATGGTTGTAATTGGTGAGTGATGATGAGAATAACAAAATAGAAATAAAAAAGAAATCGTGGATGGCGAAAATTGAATTTGAATTTAGCAGGGTGAAGGCAGCGGTGGCTCGCAGAGATATGGCACCTCATCTTATGGCAGTTCAGCAACATCAACACCGTATAACGACAATAAGAGATCATCATCATCAGCAGCTTATGAGGATAAGCGGCAAAGCGATCGTTCATCGTCCTATCATCGTACTGATGAGCGTCATTCTTCAACATCAAGGAATTATGCGGCACCACCGCCACCTCGTATAAGTGATATGGCACCACCATCACAGCGTTATACATCAAATCGTGGAAGAATATCACATCAAAGCTCAAACTATCGTGGTAGGATTGCTGCGCGTGGTCGTGGAACGAGTTTTCGTGTTGGTGCATCACGCTCAGAGCTAATGATAAGCCGTAAGCGTGGACTGACTTCCACCCTTGACTATCGTCGCAAGCTGCTCACGTCGCGCTCACGCGACTACATTCAACGGGTACGATTGGCATCGACTAAAATGCGCCGGAGGTAAATTTATTAGCAAATCATTTATTCAACAAAAACAATATATATATGTATGTAAACATATATATATATATATATTTATATATATATATAAAATAAGAAATTGCAAAAAAAAAAAATATATATATATGTATAGCGATGAACAAAAAATAATAACAAATATAAGATACCCCAATGCCACGTTGTATAAATATATATAGATTATATTCTAAATATATATATATAAAATTTAAAAAAATAAAATAAAAAAAAAACACAGTACGGACGTCGCTTGCACATGCACGTACAATGTTGGGCAAGCCAATTATATAATAACTGTGACTCGTAAGGATCAATTAAAAATAGAGAAATTAAATTGATTATAAAAAATAAAGAACTGCTGAAAAAATAAGAGTAAAAAAAGTTCTAAAAAATCAATGACTCTGAGAATACTCTCTTACTGCCGAGAGGCAAAAGCGTTTCACCAGGGTTATGAAGTAATAGAAAAAAAAAACGTAATAATAATAACAATAATAATAATAATGATTTTACATATATATAATAATTTTCATGAGAAATATACGCTGTGCGTAACAAGACAATTTAACATTTATTTTGAGATGTACATATGGGAGGCTTTCAAATCAATCAATTCATACTTTGTCATTGTAGCAAATAAGATCTTCCAATTACATAAAGCCAAACAAAAATAAAAATAAATATAAATATATATGTATATATAAATATATATGTATATTATTATTGAATGTCTGTCATGATGCACTAGCGTAGCACGCATAAAACCAAATTTTATTGCAAATATAATAAGAAATAAAGCAAATGCATTGATTTAATTTGGGAAAAACAATGAGTACAGAATGAATTTCTCATTGATGATTGCATATATATATATATAAAAATAAATAAATAAATAAATAAATAAATATTGACCAATAGAATATATAAAAAAAAAAACAATATAATAAAAAACGATGAAAAAATACAATCAATGATGAGTGAAAAATAATTTATCTCAAAACGCAATTGTGGTGCCGTTCTGCAGTGGTACTACTAGGCTATCCGGAAGTAAAAAGGAGTCGACAACTGGTTCCAGCATGAAGGACAAGGATAGAGAATTGGCCAAGGCTATTAATGCAGAATTTTCTGATGACGATGATGAGGATAAAGACGTTGAAGAAAATTGGGGAGTTGATGAGAAGGTAATAATATGTGAATATAAATAATTAGTATGAATTGAATTCATTTCAAGAAAGAAATAATTTTTATATTTATATTTAGGCACTTCAAACGGTAGAAGAAGAATCAGCTACGAATAATGATGGAGAAAAAAAATCAAAAGATGAAAAACGTAAAAAAGATAAATCCGAACGGCAAAATGCTGATGAACATGTGGATGAAAAAGATGAAGAAGCAAAAGGAGAAAACGAAGAAGTGAAAGAGGAGGTAAAAAAAGAAGGATTGAAGGCTGTAAAATTTATTATAAACAATCTGAAATAAGATATTAATTAATTTTTTGTACTTAATAGCGTGAAGGCGATGAAGCAGGGGGTGAACGTGATGAAAATGAAAAAGAAGAAGGTTCTGCTGATGGTTTGCCAAATAGACGTGATGGAAGACGTTTTATAAAATTGCATTGTCCACATTGTGCACATCGCAGTGTAACATTCAAAGAGTATTCGCTCCATTTATTTTCTGGTCGGCATAATACAGCGATGCGACGCATTGCTGCACGTCACAAAGCACATCTTGCACGTATGCGTGTGTTGCAACGTCAAGAACAGCGACGACACGAAGCAAGAGAAGCAGCTCGTGGTACATTACCATCCCGCACAATGTTTTGTCAAATTTGTAAACTTAATTATCGGTCAATGAAAGCAATGCACCATATGTCAGATTCACATCGTCAAATGAAACGATTTTTAACGCCATTCTGTCGCGTATGTCGTATACAATTTCGCTCGCCAATGCTTTTCGAAACACATGTGTGTTCATTGGACCATATCAAAGTAATTTCACAATTTTTATTTTTTAACCAATTAAAAATTTTTTTTACTTGAATTTAGTTGATCATCAATTTTTATTTTAATTTTATTACAGCGAAAAAATTCATTGGACGAAAGGTTAAGCACGGGTAATGGTGATGCTGAAGGAGATTCAAGTGGACCCGGTGAAGACGATAAGGAAGTCAATCTTGATAATTTTATGACATTAGACTCTGTAGGCGATGTTGATGGTATGTGAATGATAGTTTAATGTGTAAATAAATTGCTTATAATTTATTGTATTTATTATTATTTATCAAATTTTATTATTACTTGAAAACAAAAAAAAAAACAAAAAAAAAAGCCGAAGGAGATGAAGAAACATCGGGTGACAAAAAGAAAAAAGACAAACCAGAGGGTAGTGATACTAATGCTTCTCCCGAAGCACCTGAAAAGAAACAACTGAAAAATAAGCAAATGATTAAAGTCGGTGCTGAATATGTTAAACGTGTTGAAGCACAATTTTGTGAACTGTGCAAAATTTATCTACCTCGAAATGAAAATGCTGAGAAGGCGTTGGCTTTCCATTGCTCCACCCGAAGTCATCTTAAACGGTAATAATCCGTAACCTAGAATTTTTGGTTTTTCTTTCTTCCCTACTATTTGCATCATTTGTATCCGTACTATTTCAGTTATGTTCGTGACAATGATGATAAAGCTCTACGTCGTCAGGCAGAACGTATTCATCTGCAAACATCGACACCATCAGTAAATAATACATCAACAACATCTACAACTACTTCGGAAATAGCACAACTTACTTCATTAAGCCCACAACCATCTAATACTGGTTGTGCTAATGCAAATTCAGTTGATGCCGATATTTCAGCGGAGAATGAACAAATAAATGAACAAAATACCTGTAACACAGAAATTGAGGTTAATAAATTGATAAAACCAGTGAAAGGCGCTAATGAAGAGGAAGAAGATGATTATCATAATGACGGCGATAAATTGTGGGAAGATGTAGATAAAGATTTGGGCGACATATTGCGTGAAGTTGAACCTGGAAAATCAAGTGATGATGAAGATTCACGGTATGATCGATTCAAAAATTCTGAGAAAAAGATTCAGCAATTGCAGCATGCAAAAGATAAAATGAATGATCTTGCTGAAATTGAGGAATCAAAAAATCTTGAGATTAAAATTAAGATTGAAAAACCTGACAAGTAATTGTTTTCCCTAATTATAATTTTTTCTTGAATCCGTCTTGCATTTCCTCATTTAATCGTCAGAATCTTAAAAAAATTTTAAATGACCTGAATTCACGTAAATTTTTCTTCATATTGGTAAAATTGACAAAAATTTAACGATAATTTTTAGTCACTCTATTTCATAATATGCAATCACTATGAGATTTTTTTCATTTATAAAATATTTTATCGTAATAATATCTTATCTAAATATCTCAACAAATGAAAAAAAGATGAATGTTTATCGTTAAAAATCTAACGATTAAGGCCAAATCTAATTTTATAAATATATATTTTCATGCTCATATTTTGTTCTATATGATTAATATACTTCAGCATCATAATGTGGATTATACAGTAACCATTTCGATTCACGTATATAAGAATTAAGTTATACTATATCTTTGTCGATTGATTTAAAATGATCGAAAAACACAATATTTGTACTTGTATCAGAAATAGTGTTCCAAAACAAATTCAAAGTACTGAAAAAATGTATGTTATGTAAATTGGAAAATGTTAATAACTTTTTTATTCGTTTCTTTTAGATTTAATGAATTCTAATCTAACATCGATCCATGCGCTTACGGTTGTTATTTTTACAGTTGCAGTGAATTTGTCCAACAATCACAATTTATAAAAAAAATAATAATAATAATTTAGCATATAGATTTAAGACATCACATTCTCAGTTCTTATAAAATCAATTGGTGTAATAAAAAATATTTACAATAATGAAAGTTTGAATTATTATTTTAATATTATTACACTTATAAATATTTCTAATGTTAAAAGAATACTCGTGAGGGATAGTTACATTGAAATGGCTGAGACAATGTTCCATGCCGAATTTTTATCACAACAAAATGATAATTTAAAGAAAAATACAGTGAATTATAGATAAAAATAACAGTCAACAGATGATTTTATTTTCTATTGTGTGTAAAAATTGTGTAATACCGATTTATTATTGAATTAAAAGTATATTTACTCAAATATCGGACAATGGACGTACATAACCCTACTCCGCAGGATTTACAAAGAAAATTATATTTTCTGGTAGAACAATTGCAAAATATGGCAAGTGCTCTCCCTTCCAAATATCAAATGAGATTACCATATGAATTGCTATCGGGATTGGCTAATTCACTATTGAATGATACAATTTTTGAAATTGTTAAAGGCCTAATGGAAATTCAGCACGTTACTGAGAAACATTTATTCCAGCAACGTCTTCAGTTATTAAATCGACAGAAAATACAAATGCAAGAAACAATATGTAGTTTGAATACTGAGGAAGAAAAATTATCAGCAAGAACAGCATTGCTATTGAAGCATAAAGAAGAATTGAAACAAACTGATATGAAACTTGTATTGCAATTGGATCAAAAAGTGGCTGATCAACAGAGTATCTTGGAGAAAGCTGGTGTGCCTGGTTTTTATGTCACAAACAACCCTACAGAAATTAATGTTCAAATGAGATTGTGTGATTTCATTATTAGACTAAGTAAAATGGAAATTCCCAGCTAACATCAAGAGTAATATTTCATTTCAAAATTTATATTCCATTTCAATGACACGCGTATTATGAGATACATTTTTTCTATAAGGTTTTAATTATTATTTGCTATAATAAGTCAATTAAAAATAAATTAACAATATGTTTCACTATAGATATATATATATATATATTTAGAAAGTCCATTAAAAAGTTTGTACATATTTACAATCGAAACAAACATTTTTGACACATATGAGAAAATTGATGTTAAGCATCAATGTATCTGGAAATTATAGAAGTATTTTAATTTTTATAATTCAACAACAAAGTGATCTTATAATTGTGCATATATTCCGAAATAGATGACATAAATATATGAAATGACACATGTAAATCTATTATCATTTAGATAATAAATTAAAAGTAAAAGAAGCAGCAAATCGTCTCAATAAAGGTCATTTTTTTATGATTTATACTCATAGGAATGTACATATTAAATTCTGAAGATAGTTTAGAAGTTCACTTGATATTTATAAATACTTTAAGTTAAACATTATTACATTAAATATATCAAAATGTGTCATTCATCAATACCAAATACCATCATCATACATTCTTTATCTCAAATTATTTATTGTAATAATCATGCACACTTTTCTTTGCCATGAATTGATGCAGTTTTCGTTGATGGTAGCTGTTGCATATTGAGTGATGTATGAAGAGAATGGTCCGCTTCCATAAAGCATATTCGATAAACATCTTCAAATGTATTTGCAAAATGAACTTCAAGCCCATCTGTTATATATTTAGCTAAATCAACATAGTCTTTTTTGTTTTCATCTGGTAAAATGATACATCTAACACCAACACGTTTGGCTGCGATTATTTTTTCCTTGATACCGCCAACAGGAAGTACGCGCCCTATAAGACTTAATTCGCCTGTCATCGATACATCCTGTCTGATTGGTTGATTTTTCGCAAGAGATACTAATGCTGTAGCAATTGTTACTCCTGCACTTGGACCATCTTTGGGTGTCGCTCCTTCAGGCACATGCAAATGAAGATGAGCATCATAGAGGAAAGTATTATCCGGATCTATTCTTTTGATAAAATTCCGTGCAACTGTCAACGCAATTCTAGTTGATTCTTTCATGACATCACCGAGATGACCAGTTATTTCAAAAGTACCTTCTAATTTTTTTGCACCAATAGGTTTTGTAACAGTCGTTTCAATAAATAATGTTGAACCACCCATAGCCGTCCATGCAAGCCCCATTACCACACCAGGCGGTGTTATGTCATACAAACGATCGTGTGTAAAAACAGGTTTACCAACAAAATCACTCAAATTATCCGATGTCACATCAATTTTTTCTACTTCCTTTTTCACAACTTTCAATGCAACTTTTCGGGATACTTTTTCAATATGTTTCTGAAGATTACGTACACCTGATTCACGACAATATGCCTTAATTAAATTTGTAAGTGCGCTTTCTTCAATTATTAATTGTTGATCGGTTAAACCCGAGTCTTTCATTGCTTGTGGAATTAAATATTGTTTAGCTATTGCAAGTTTTTCTTCGGCGACGTATCCCGACATATCAATCATTTCCATACGATCTCTCAACGGTTCAGGAATTGCATCGATTACATTTGCCGTGCAAATGAACAGGACTTTGGATAAATCTACTGGTACATCTAAATAATGATCTAGAAAGTTTACATTTTGCTCGGGATCCAACATCTCAAGTAACGCTGATGCAGGATCACCTTGGTGACCTTTACCAATTTTATCTACTTCGTCTATGAGTACAAGAGGATTTTCGGTTTTAGTTTTCTTTAAACACTGAATGATTTTTCCAGGCATTGCACCAACATATGTTCTACGATGGCCTTTGATTTCAGCAACATCAGTCATTCCACCTACGCTGAATCGAAAATATTCACGGTTCAATGCTCGTGCTATTGAACGTGCGATAGAAGTTTTACCCACTCCTGGCGGACCATGGAAACATAAAATTTTTCCCTGTGTTGTTCCTTTCAATTGGCTCACTGCAATAAATTCAAGAATACGTTTTTTAATATCCTCCATTCCATAGTGATCCTCATCGAGAATTTTTGCTGCTTCTTGAAGATTTAAATTTTCGGTGCTTGTAATTCCCCACGGCATTGAAGTCAACCAATCCAAATAATTTCGTGTTACATTGAATTCACTGCTGTGACTTTCCAAGAAACTTAATTTATTCAATTCTTCTTCTAGAACATCCATTATTGCTTTTGGTACTACCTTTTCACGTATACGCTCTCGATATTTTTCTTCAATAGCATCTTTATCATCTTTTTCTAATCCTAATTCTTTTTTAATTACTTTCAACTGTTCGTGTAATATATATTTTCTATGTTGTTGTTTAACTTTTTCTTCAACTTCCCGGCCAATTTTTTGCTGGAGTTTACTCAATTCATATTCTTTTTTCAATAATGCTAATGACAATCGCAATCGTTTTAAAATCTGAAATAATTTTCATTAATAAAATATAATTTGTAAATAAATCGTAAAATTAGTTTTATATCCAATCAACATACATCCATTTCCTCTAAAACCTGCTGCAATTCTTGAGTATCAGCAGCAGTCAATGCTGCACCTAAGTCACTGAGATACACAGGGTTGTCCACAACTCGTTGGCCTTGATGCAACATTTGTTGGAGTGCCTCTCGATACAGGGGATTCATGCTAATTATGTCACGAATTGTTTTGATTAATTCATGAGTCAATGCCTGAAAATCAAAAGTAGTATAAATGCTAATTATATTTTTTGCTTTCAATAGAATTGAAAATTATCTGAAAGTTTATAGCAATTTCTTACTTTTATTTCTTCCGTTTGTCGAAATTTTTCATGAGTTACATTTACAACTTCAACCATTAATAGAGGTTGTGTTGAATTATTAGTCATTTTCTGCACATCTGTCTCAACAACTTGAGATTGAGTTGTAGCATTTGTGGAACTGTCAAGTTCTTCATCAATTTTTGTTTCAATTACAGGGTTGTCTTCCGATTTTTCAACTGTCTCAAGTGTTTCAGCAGGTAATTCTTCAGTTTTTTTATTACGCATATGAGAGCGCCGTGATCTTTTTCCACTCGTTATTGGTCCATCTACAGATACGTTAATTGTTGTATTAAGTAGTGGAAATTGTAGTTTCATTTCTGTAGAATATTCAGGATTAAAATATTCGAAAATAAATTACGAGTAAAATATTTAATTATAATAGTTTGCTTTTACCGTGTGGTACAGGAGTAGTGATATCTTCTAATAATTGATTAACAATTTTTATTCTTCTATGTGCCATCACAACCAAACGCAATTTATTACCCAAATCTTGAACTTCATGAATTTGTGCAAATGTTCCAATCGAATAAACGTCATCTATATTATTAACGATTTCAGATTCGTTTCTAAATCAATGAAATTTTATTAGAATTTATAGTTAATTTCATTTACATATATTGATTGAATATAATCAAGTAAAAGTATAAATCAAGTACTCACTCTTCATTTTTCTTTAAGAAAATACCCACATATGGTTGATTCAATTTTACTTTACGTCTTATTAAATCAATAAGAATTGGGTTTGTCAATTCAACAAGTTTTATAAATCTTGGGAATACTGGATGTCTACTTATCGCTATTACTGGCACATGGGGCCACACTTCAGGTACAACTACTGCTGCTGGAAGTGTTCCAGAATAGCCATCAGATGGTTCCATTTCCACTTCACTAAAAGATATATTAATTAAATTAAAAAATAAATTGCATTGTCGACATGGCTAAAAATATTTATTGTCCTTACAGAGAGGGTTCATCTTCGGCGGGTGGCTTTTTTGTAGAGAATTTTCGAACAACCATAAATGCTGAAGTCATTCGACTTTTTCGAAAATGATTAATATTGTCAATTCTATTATTTAATTCCAAGCATTTAACTCCCAAATTTTTTTTTACCGGCGAATTCTTTGGTGCATCTAATTGTCTACATAACGATCGAGTAATCGTCATTCGTTGTCTAATGACCGGTAACATTCTTGTATTTACACTATTTAATAATAACCGCATTTTGTTCAGCCACGTTTAAGAAATTTTATTTCAAAGTGAAAAATTTATTACGTATCTCGTAATATTTGTTTGTTGTTGCCTTGATGCTTTTTTAGAATGATGATGTAAGGTTACGAACGTACGAATGAATGGAGTATATCAGATAAAATCCAACACGCAATTCTAACTCTTCTAGCAGAGGCTAACCTTACCTAACACTTGATGTTCCGATTCTGGATTCGTGCGTTCAAACTTAACCTCCTCGAGCATTCGGGCAGTTTCGGGAAAATTCGACAACACGAAAGGTTCAAATGTTATTCAAAAATCATATTTTTCATCGTTTAATTTTCGAAATAAGTAATCGATAATTAAATATCCAACTAAATCTATTCGAACCATCATAATTGATATTTCTTTATACAATAGTTGTATAAAAAAAAAAAAAAAATGAATAGATCAGCCAATCCATCAAAAAAAACTTCAATTATCGTAGAAAAATCAGATGAAAACCAAAGAACAAACAAATTAGAGAAAAATATAGTTGAGAGTCGATTTTTCCAACAAGAAGCAGGTACTCAACCATTCTTACCAATAAGCAATAAACATAAGCGAGATAATAAAACAGTTCAATTAAATCGAGAGAGAATTGTTTACTCGGAAGATGTGAGTCGAAAAAAAAAAATCAAAAAAAATATTACTTCACAATCCATTCCGAAAGCATTTCGTGTTTTGGATAGTGTTGAAAATGATGGTGATTTTTTGGATAATTTAAAGAAAAATTTCAACAGAGATTCATCAAAGTATTTAATATCCGAAATTAATTCTTCGAATTTTCTAATTATTTTATAAAACTATTTTTTTTTTCTCTTATGGTTGGTATTATTAATTTTAGACTATCATCGGAAAACTTTGGTCGTAAAAAATTGTCCCTCAAACCCAGGGCATTATTTAACGATGAAAGTTTGAAATTGATGAATAATTTTAAAGAATATATCAAAGAAAAAGATTTAAGCAGTAGAGAAAATGAAAATACAGATTTCCCAATGCTAAATAATATTTTGAGCCCTTTTAAAGACACCAGTCAATATCATCTAGGACCTCTGTTTCATAATAATAAAATTCAAACCAGTCTTCAATTTGATGTCCCAGAGAGGTTTTCTACAAGATTTTCCATAATATATTTATTGATAAAATGAAATAATTTTTATATCCAACAATTGTATTTTATCAAATATTATATTTCAGTAATTCAATCGAAATGAGAACAGTTACAGACACTTCTAGCGAACAAATATGTTATGAAAATCAATTTATCACTACTCAAAATGAGTTCTCCCAGTCTTTTAAAATGCACCAGTAATTTTACTTTTATTTTATATTTATGTTAATGAATGTGACAATGTGCATGTGATATAATTTTGTTAAATTGATTAAATTAATATGTTCTAGTGATATAATGATGCCAAGGCCCGCATCTCAAAGATTTATGTTAAATCCACAGAGTTTTGTAACAACTGTTCTTGCTACAGAGGATGATAATAATGAAAAAATTAATTGTCTTACCCCTCCGCTAATATATAATGCACACTCCGAAAATAATTATCATTAATGGCAAAAATTCTTTACATACGATTAATAAAATTTTCCAGAAAATTATTAGTAAATAAATAAATTAAATTTTTCGATCAAATCAATCAATATATTGGCCGCGGATTTGAAAAATTAATTATTTTGTCAAATTTGTTAAATAAAATTTTAAACATTTATAATAAGAATCTAAACGAAATATAAAACGAATCAGTATATAAGGTTTAAATAGACAGGAAGACAATTGTTATTATATTACTCCAGAAAATTTAAATAAATCCAAATGGGCTTAAAAGGTGCAGCCTGTTTTAATATAATGCAGTGATCCTTTGCTAAATCTGAAATTAAATGGCTCATTGATATAAAATGTATATTTATTATATATATATCATCTAATATGATATTAAATAAGTAGAATCAGACTCAAAATTCTAAATTATATTGAACTTACGAAGAAGATCTAATAAAATACATGAAACGTCAATTTTACGAGTAGTTGCTGGTGGAAACAAGAAATCAAACCGCATCGGCACTTTCTTCTCGATCCATCGTCTTTCCAATTCATTAGCCAAATTTTCTCTAGTCCACTGGGCAGAAACATTCGGTGATTTTGATTGTGATTTCGATCTGTTGAAAAAATTAACATGGAAAAAAAATTAATCACATCAATGATAGTTATCGAAGATTCAAATGAGCAATGTAGAATACTTGGATGAAAATCGAATGTTATTGGTGTCGATTATGTTTTCTTCCAAGGAGCCGCTATGTCTAACAGGAACTAATTCTTTCTCGAAATTTGGTACCAGAATGTCATTAGAACTGGAGAATCGGATGGAATTTTTAACCGGCGCTGTATCAGCGGTCGGAGTTACATTCATTTCATCTGTGAGATGGGTAGTCGCCAATTCACTAATAAAAAAAATATTTTTATTAAAATAAATAAATTTTCACTTAAAGATATAAACTAATTCACCTTTGAACCATTGTCTGTCCAACAATGCCTGTCTCTACGATATCTGTTGGTTCATGGAGTACTCCCACATGAGGTAGTTCACTAACATTCAGAGGTGTTTCATTTTTATCCGAAAGTTCAAGTGGGATTACGTGTTGCGTATTCATTATATCTTTCGACAGTTCTGCTGTTTTTTCTGATATATCACGAAACCGCATAGATTCTGGGACTAAAATAAATTTTTAAAAATATTTTTCAATAATTCTATGACAATATTAGAATGGATAATTTCTTACACAGTGATTCACAGTAATCCTCATGAAATCGGCGATGAATATGTATCTCAAAGATTTTTTTCAATTCGTTTGCCCACATAAAATTTGATTTTAGTCGTGAAGATGTCGATGGGTTTTTGAACAATAATTGCGAATCAAGACGGATACGATCGATGTTAATACGTAACATATTAATCGGCTACGAAAAAAAAAACTTTATAAAAACAAATAACTCGTAGTTATTGAAAAAAATGTATAAATATGTCGTATTTCATACACGGGTCATAATAAAATTATTTTGAATCTGCATTCGCATCACATCATTCGAAAGATTTATTTGGGTATCAACAAATTTCTTATATTTTTTCTGTCGACGTAGTGATATTTCACTTGGGACTATTGGCTGAAGGGACATATCAGATGAATTCACTAAATGGTGTCTATGTGTATTTGCATCAGGTTCTTGAACAACATCATTTTTTGCTGTTTGAATCACCTGACCAACTAAAATTTCCGATCTTTCAACATTATTATTTATCAATGATTGTGATTGCCTGAAGTCATGGAAGATGTGATCATCGGTCGTTTGCAATGCTGGAAGAGTTCCCAAGTGATCGGGTAATTCCGTCATTGGTATTTCAGGTGGTTCTATATTTTCTTTATTTTCCAATGATGCGGAAAGATTTTTCTATCAAAAAAAAAAACAAATTTTATAAGCATTTGAAGTGTGTTAAGTATTAATGGTTAATCAGCTATGGATATTTACTCGATGTCGCTTGGATGGTGTATCAGTGTCAATTGTTCGTGCTTTTCTCTTAGTGGGAGTTTTCAGGACAGACTCATCCAGAAAATTTCGTGAAGTCAATTCCGCCAGTGGCATTTGAATCGATACTAAAGTTTTAAAAACACAATGTACTTAAAAGTTGTAGGAATTAATAGAAAAAAATTAAATATTGTTATTGACCTTCATCATGAGTGACACGATTCATATCTACAGCTTTGTCCACACTAAAAAAAGAATGAATAAAAATATTAAAGACAAAATATATGGGTATTTAATTTACATAGTAGTTTTTTGATGAATAAATTTCCTTCATACCTTAATTCTGCAAATAAATGGCCTCTCATAAGTGCATATGCATCCTCAGAAGTCAAACGGTCGAACTCACATTCTTCCTGATCATCAAGTACTTTCACCTAAACATATAAAATTATTAATATTTTGTGAAGTCAATCGTAAGAGTTTTTTATCAATATGCCAACTATATATACAGGATTGAGAAAAACTTCTTTATGAGAATAATAATCTGATATGAGATGATGATCAATTTGCACTGCTTCTATTAAAAATTCTTCTGGAAATGGTGGAGGATCTGGAATATTATCCAGATCTATGATATTGTTCACTCTTTTCCTCTCACCCCTGCAATAATTTTATATTTATTCATTTTTAAATAATCAATTTTATGATGTATGACAATGTCCAATTTGTGAAAAATAATAGATTAAATTGACCCCTACTTTTTGCTGGATTTTTTAGTATTTACTATCATCATTTCATTTTCGAACTTTTTTACAAACTCTGAAAATAATAATGTGGTAAGCCATGAATATATGTATGCAAATGATTTATCTATTGGCGTACCTTCCAACATTTTTACTTTGTATTCAAAAATTTTCGACACCCCATACATTAATTGCGATGATAAGTATAAACTAAATCTCATGTCTGATTGGTGTTTATGAATTATAGCACTTTGAATCTCCTCACTGCAAAAGAATTGAGAAAAATTTTACGACGTTACAACAATACATATTACTATAATATTACTTTTTTGTATATTATTCGAAAAATACCATGATGATTGAATATTGAGCATATGAAGCTCTGATAATTTGCAATTTTTTTTAAAATCACGTTCACTCAATGTAGCCGCCAACCAACATCTTGCCAACTGTCCTCTGTTACGTCGAGAAAGAAGATGAGGGATATAATACATTTTTCACACCTGTTCCTAAATAAAAAATTAAGTAAAAGGAATAATTATAGTTAGTGGCTTATATGTTCAAAAATTTTTCTTAGAATCGCTGATAATAGTAATATTCATCGATTGTTAAATATTCATATTTTTTATTAATAATGTTGTATTTCATTTTATTTATTATTTTTTTCGATCATGTTTGTGTGAACATAACAATACCTTGTGTCTTGCTTCAATCGATTAAAAACAGAATACAAAAGGGTATAAAAAATTTTTTACGAATTTTGATCGTCGTTTGGATTTTGAATTCTACGACTGACGTTTATTTGAATCCGGAATTCAAGAAAAAACTGTTTTTTTTTTTTTTCGAATAAACGACCCAAGCGCCACTCGTCACAAATGAATGTCTTCCGTTTATACATCGTATGGCGCGTAATTTCCGATAAAAAAAATTTCTCGATTGTTTGAGTAATGACACTGTGTAGTTGCAGGCCGTTATAAAATTTTGATAAAAAATTATATATTGATAAAAAAAAAAATGCCACAAGGAAGAAGAAAAGCTCCATTCAGTGGAAAAGCCAAAAAACAACAAATGCAGGCAAAAAAAAATCGACAATGTCTTTTAGGTTTTTTATAAAATAATATAATTTTAGGTTAATATATAGTCATAATGTAAATAAAAAAATAATAATTTGAAAATTTTCAGTTAATCGTCGCGGAGATAGAGATAATGATGATGATGATGATGAAAGGACTAGCGATGGTACTAGCAGTGACCCCACGAAAATCCAAAAAATTAATAAACAACCCCGAGATATATCAGGAAGAAACAGATATGCACTTCAATTTTTTCAAGAATCTAGAGAAGAATTGAAAAAACGGAAAGAAGAAGGTAGAAAAACTATAATACCAATCCCTCTCCAAGAACAAGAAGTTTCAAATAATTATTTTCCACCTGAGATTGATATGCCCAAGAGACCATCATGGGACATTAGTATGAGTAAAGAACATTTAGAAATGAGAGAACAAAGATATTTTGCAGTGGGTTATTTTTCAATTTATATTCATGAATATTTCAAAATCATAGCAATAATTGAACATTAATTTTTCAGGAATATTTAAAAAGCATGGAAGAATTGGGCAAAACAAGTTATTTTGAACTTAATTTAGAAACGTGGCGACAATTATGGCGGGTTTTTGAAAAATCTGATATATTGTTGATGATTGTAGACATACGATATCCAGTTCTTATGTTTCCACCTTATCTCTACAATTACGTAACTGAAACTTTGAAAAAGGATATGATATTAGTGTTAAATAAGATTGATTTAGCACCGCCAGCTCTTGTAGTGGCATGGCGTGAATATTTCAAAGTTCAATATCCCAAATTGCGTATTCTTTTTTTTACATCATTCCCAGTTTATAATATGCGTGGAAATACAGAAGACGGTGCAGGCTTGAAGATACGACGTCGCAAAGGTAAACTGAGAATGGCTGCAGAGGGTGCACAAAAATTATTGGAAACATGTAAAGAAATTGTTGGTGATGAAATCGATTTAACAACATGGCAAGAGAAAATTCAAGAAGAAATGCATTTGGAATATGATTTAGATGATATTGATCATAAAGATAATATTATTGTTGAAAAGGAAGATACAAGTTATTTTCATCATGAAAAATATAAAAATGGTGTTGTAACAATCGGTTGCATTGGCACACCTAATGTTGGAAAATCTTCATTCATGAATGCCGTTATGGGTAAGTAATGTATACAATACAATAATCATTTGAAATTTTTATTAAAAAAAAACTTTTTTGCAACAGGAAAAAAAGTTGTAAGTGTGTCACGTACACCCGGTCATACCAAGCATTTCCAAACAATTTTTCTCACTAAAACTGTGTGTCTGTGCGATTGTCCTGGTCTCGTTTTTCCATCTACAGTACCCAAACAGTTGCAAATATTGATGGGCTCATTCCCAATCGCTCAAGTACGCGAACCGTATACAACAATTAAATATTTGGGTGAACGCATTGATTTACCAAAGTTATTGAAGATCAAGCATCAAGACAATGATGATACGTGGTCAGCTATTGATATATGTGACGGGTGGGCAGCAAAGAGAAATTATATGACTGCAAGAACTGCTAGATTAGATACGTATCGTGCAGCTAATTCACTTCTACGTATGACACTAGACGGAAAAATTTGTTTATTCGTTTATCCAGTTAATTGGACACATAACAAAGGTGAATTTAATTTTTTTTTTTTTTTTTTTTTTTCTATATTACTCACATCATTTTATTATTAAATTTAATATAATTAATATATTTTATACCTACAGAACAATGGGAAAAACATCCTGATGTAGAAATGATTAAATGGATTCAAGCTAGCAATCAACGAGTTGAAGTTGCTTCTCATCAAGAAGAATCACTGTCGGAGGATGATGAATCAGAAACAAGTGAAAAAATTTTAGAAGAAAATTCTGAAGAGGATGAAATTGGACCGTCAATGATTACAAGTAATAAATTCAATTTGTTGGATGATGATTAAAATTTTTTTTTTTTCAAATCATCGCCAAAACAAATACCGCGACAATCATTATATACATAAGCCACATTTTTGTTAATCTTGAATGAGTGGAATAAAAATATGAAAATTATTTAGTTGGAGAATTTATCATCCATTATGTGTAGTGAATATTTAATTTGTTAAACAAAAAAAGATATAATAAAACAAATAAATGTCACTATAATTTATATGGCACGGAGTTGTGAAAGTAACGCCTCATTTTTACGACATTCAATTGTTAATTGTCTAACAGCTGCAACATATTTCCGTTGTTGTTCCATTAATGCCGCGAGTTTTTTACTATAATTGTAACGCCGATTTTTTTCCTCAGCGCATTTTTTCTCTACCTGTATTGTCGGAGAAATACATGTAATATTTTGGACTATTGACGTTGACGTTAAAAAAATTTTGATTAAAAAATTACCTTCTCTTTGTTACGTTTAACACCAACAATTATTGCTTCAAATTGTTTTAAAAATTGTTCTTTGCCACTTGCAGATGCCATAGCTCTAAATATTCAAAGATTATTATTGAATAAAGCATCATAGTTGCCAATTAATATAATTTAATAATAACTTACTCTTTATAATTTTCTTGAATTGAATTGAGCAATGATAATTCTTTACTCAAGTAAAGTTTAGTATCATCCAAAGTATTATATAAAGTGTAGTATTGTTTTGTCTCTTTGTGTTTTGCGGCAACTGAGACAATATTAATAATTTCATATAATTAGATATACATAATTGGTGTTGGAAATTAAAAAAAAATTATATTACCTTGATTATAAAGTTCCATAAATCGTCGTTGATACTGCGTCAATTCCGATCGACCAGGGACATCATCAAGTTGTCTTGTTAATGTTGCAACTGCACGATTTTTTTTAGCTAATAATAATCTCGATTTATTAATTGACTCTTTGAGTGTTTCATATTCTGCAATTCGACTTTGCTCTTCATAAGGTTCGCTGTTTTCCATATTGTCAATAATCTGCTGAAGATGAGTTGCGTCTGATTTACATTGCTCACGAAATTTATGTGCTTGATCCTTTAAACCCATATGAACCTTTAAAAGCTCTTCTAATTTCATCAATATTCTAGTAAAATAAAAAAATAAAACCAAATTCAATTTATATTCAAGTCAAAATATTTTTGGGATTTCTTTTCATTGTATTAATTAATCTATTTTGCCTTCGATTATCATCTGTTTCCATTTCCATCATTTGATTTAATGATTTCTCAATAATTTCTTTATTTTCTTCGATATTTTTCAACTTTTCGGTTTCCTCAGACACAGATTGTATTAATGCATCGCGATTGTCTTTAAGTTTTTGTTCACGATTTTGTAATGTTGTCCGTTGCTTTACAAGTGCCATAAATATTCTTGATTCATTAGTAATATCCTGCATTATAACACAATAAACAATATAAATAATTAAAATATGCATCAATGTTGAGAAATAAAAAATATATATTTTTTATAATACTTCAGTATCAAGTGACGAGTTGGCATAGCATTCAGCAGCTTGAGAAATTTCTTGTGCCTGTAAACTGATGATACTCCCTACAGTACTTGCACTCAAACGATCTTCATCGTGTTGTCCTCGATGAGTTTTATTCTCAATTGGAGTTACTGCTGTTGGAGCAACTGATTCTGTAGTAATTTCTGCATTTTGATTTGTCATAGACTGATAATTGGAATTAATTGCAGTTGGAAATGAGGAGCTGCCATACTCCAAGAGAGTACTTTTAATTCTTATAATTTCATCTAAGATATTTTCTGTATCACATTTTTTAAATCTTCTGCGAGGGCCATATGCACGTCTTACAGATTTTATATTAGATTCTATATTGTGATTTAGTTCTGACAATTCTGAATGTTGCTTTTGCGTACTTGGATGAGCTTTTTCATATTGTCGGAGAGCAAAAGATCTCACAAGCTCGGCTGTCTCTTTTCTTGTTTCCATTGACCGCTTAATCAACCACTAATCATTAAGTTAAATAAATGTATAAACTTATTGTTGTGACATTGAGATAATTCAAATAGAAATTATTTACCTGAATAACAGGAAATATGTGTATGCAATCTAAACCTTGAATTTGATGAGGCTCTATTCGATGTGGACAATTCATTACTGGTAACATAGCAACAATTTTCTCTGTCAATGATCTGAAACATAAATTTATAAAATCATAAAACTAATTCATTATTTAACAAATGGTTTTATTTACTCACATTTTTTGTCCTATTGTCAAATTTTCATGAAATAATAAATCAATATCGATATCAAAATTGCAAGATTCAATACACCATGTCATGCCACCAACCACCTGAGAGTCAATAATTTTATCATCAATTTTAAATTCCCTTTATTTCATTTCATTTAATTTTTTTTTTTTTTTTCTAGAATTGTAGAAATTATATTTTCTTATAAAAAATTGAATAATTTTACGAAATGTGTATCAACAATAACCTTGTCGAAATTGGAGAGTCCTTTAATACGTGCTCTAAAATATCCAGCTGCAACTAAAAGATTAACAATTTCACCGAATTTTACGGTTTGTTCTTCATCTTCGCGAACATCAGCCTGCTATTCTTACAAATCAAAAGAAAAATATGTTATGTTCATTGTACACAATAGGTCATTGAAAAAATATATGAAATTAGAAACTGCACCTCTCCCACATCTGATTTTATTAAGAAAGTTTTTGATTCATCACCCAACATATTTGATGTATTGAGATTAGTACATTTTTATTTTTCACGTTTCACATGAAACGAAATTATATTATTATTATGAATTACTAAAGTGTCATATAGGAGTAGATCGAGCTTTACAGTATAATTGATAGTAACAGATGGCGGCAAAGTTTTGATCATCAAACTCAACATTGCGATGGTATTTTAGGAAAGCCAGTCGTTATGCTGTCGTCGGTAAATACTATCCAGTATGGAATTTTGACATCCGTTAATACCAGCCTCTCTACTTATCGCCACCGAATCAAAATGGTTTATAATAATAAAATTTCAAAGGAATTTATGAATTTTAGGAAATTAATTTATTTATATATATATATATATATATATATTTTTTTTTATAAATGAATTGCTCAAGTATTAAATAAAATATGATACAATAAAAATGGAAATAAATTGTATGCACTATAAATAGACACATATGTTACTGCTGTATCAATAATCGTGCATCAATATCATTTTCCTCTACGTATAAATTTGTAAGTAAATATTTAGTGTATGCGATGACGTTGACAATTAAGGTGTTTTTGTTTATATTTTATATTACAGCTGGGAGAATTTATTAAAGGAAACATAATTCAAACGAATCATATAAAAATGAAATAGTCTACAATTACGTATTATTATTATTTTTGTGTCTTTCACTATTTATTTATTTATTTATTTATTTTTTTTTCATTCAATACAAATTCTCATGATGAAAATTAATAATGAAATTTCTATATAAAATTGTTACAACATTCGGAATGAATATTAATATAAACAAAAATTACTTAATAAAACGTTTTTTATTTCATAAAATGTTAAAAAAACTTTAATCTTAAGTGAAATCAATGATAAATGTAGTCTGATTTAAAGTTCATTTTTTTAAATATTATTTGAAAAATACAATTTTTCTTGATGCTTTGATAACAGTTAAATAATATGAAACATACACATTAATTGTAACTTATTGTTGTCAATTAATTATTGTCTTTCTTTAGCCTAATATTCATTGACAATACTGTTTGTTCTTTATTATTTTTTTTTTTATTCTACTCACAGACACAACGCATAAAGACATTCAATTAAAAATGGACCCTGGACTATGTAAAATTGATTTGGCGAAATATGATAGAATAAAAATATATGAGAAAAAAAAAATCGCGGAATTTGAGTATAAATGTTATTGAAAATAATAATAATAATGCTGATATACATGCATTCTTATAATGCTCACGGCTGATGTTTCTATTTAGTATACTATTTTTATTTCTCAACTATCTGGCGCCACAAACAATAATCTGTTCAATGGTTATAAAAAACCACTAAATTTATTGTAAACGGTCAAAGTGTCACGAGAGCAAATAACAGCTCGTCACATTGAAAAACAAAAAAAAAAAATCAATTGATGTTTTCCTTATTTACTCTTTATTCTCTCACAATAGTAGAAATAAATCCCGCGATCATACTGCAGTGATAGAGTTTTATCGGATTTCGCAACCTCTACATCTGTCGAGAGCACACGGTATTACAGACAATATTTTCCTCACATAATTATGTAGAAAATAAATTAATTTTTATGTCTGTTCATCAGGAACCCGATTCTCGACTTGTTTCTCCTTTCAATGTATGCATTAAAAAAATCGACCATCTCTGCATTTAATATCTAAATAAGGCAACAATTGATGAGCTACACATAGTCACATGTACATACATCGCCTCATAACTACTGGTGGTTAATGTAGATGTTTGAAAGATAATTCGATAGCCAGAGATAAGGCAGGGAGATACATCATCTAGAGGTTGTAATTGTTGTTGTTTTTTTTTTAAGTCGACGAAGTACGTCCTAAATTTTTCTTCTGTTGTTTTGAATTTATGACGCATGCACTTCGGCGACATTTATTGAGACGCGGTCGTTACGCCGCCGTCTCATTTTGCAACCATCATATCTTGTATACTTTCACAAGTGCCTGTGACAAAACCAAGTAAGCCAAAGGATATTATGAGGATATTTTTCCATAATCGCCAATTGAATCGGCCAAGACCATTTTCTTCTTCCCAAACAGTTACAAGTTCAATTATTGATGGAAATATTAGGCCAAGTGATGATAAACAAACAGCACCAATCAAGGCCATAAGTGAATTAAGATTCGGTACAGCAATCGCTACAATAACAGTGAACACCACCAATACTATACGAACAAAATATTCAACCATAGATCTACGAGCTCCAAAATGATGTTTCAAATTTTTCCAAATAATTTCCATTGGCACGTAAAATTGTAATCCATAAGTGAGAAACATTGATATTCCAATTACTAATTTAACACATTGTGCTGGTATTTCTTCAATAGGCAAATTTGCTATTACTGAATCGTGAGCTCCATCACCAAAACGTAAATAGCCAAAGAAACCAACAATACTGTATAACGCAACAACGAAAAACATTCCAAGGTTGAGTACACCGGGACATCCAATAAAATGACTAGGTGTTTTCATGTTATTCTCCAAAGGCATCACCTGTTACAAATCAATTCAATCAAATTATAATAAATCTGTCGATAGAATTTTTATTTATGCGTTATTTCATTAGATAAAAAATTAATTATACTCACAACACCAATGCCTTCAAGTGCAAAAATAGCAGTACCAAAGAATAAGGGAAGTTTATTGAAACTCGCCGCTGCTGGTACTGATTTGAATTCGGAAACATCTCGGAAAATATAGTAGAATGTTATACCTATACTAACGCCAATTAATATATTGGCAACCATGGAAAACGGTGCGAGATACTTGAGATTTTTCACAAATGCAAATATTAGCAACAGTGGTAATAACATCGCCATATAAAATTTTACATCCCAATGAACGCCTGCATATTTTTCAGTAACTTCCTTGACATTTTCACCAACAAATACAACATAAACGCAACAACAGCCAATTAAATCAATCACAAGAAATAAATTAACCATTGCTCTGCAATAGATGGAATAAAATAAAAAATTGATTAGTACATTAATATCGAAAGTCAATTAGATATATTTTAAATGTCGCTGTATCAACTTACTTGGCAAGTCTAGCATACTTCTGGACTGCTCGAGGACCAGTAAGAAATGATGCTTCAGCCACTTCAGCAAAACCCAAACTTGGTGTTTGTGTACGACGACACAATTTGTGTGCACTCTTGACAAGAATATGAACACAATAGGTGCAAACAACGCCAACAAAGAATGTTGCAAATAATCCAAGGTATAAACCAGCATTTTTAAATGCTGCTGGCATTGCAAGAATACCCGATCCCAAGCTACCTTTGAGCATATGAATGAGTGTATCGAGATCAGATGTTGGATGTGCCAATTTTCTGTGCTCGAATGGATTATATAGCGCTGCCTCTTCGTCATTTGGCTTTTCCACGAGTGGCAGAGTTGAGCCATTTTCCAGCGTAATCGGTACATCATTTTTCTCACATTTGTATCTGCAATATTTAGAATTATAATTAGAATGTGAAATTTATTTTTCACACACAAGTATAAGACACCATCATACATACTTTTTTTTTTATATATTTTTATTTATATTTTTTTTTTTTTTTTTTTTTTTTTTTTTTGTACGTACGTATGAAAATGTTTATTTTTAATTTTGTACTGAACCAAAGTTATAATAGTGTACTTATGTTTATCGATATCTTCATATTTACATTGAAAAATTTTTATCCGTAAATCACTGATTGTTATTTTTCATTTTTTTTTTTCCATTTATTTCCATATCTTTATTTTATAACATGTATTTTAAATGAAAAAATAGAGAAAAAAAAATAAGGGGGACTTATCTACCATAAGATGTTCTAAATTTATTAATGTGTTCTGTATGTATTTGTGTATGTAACTGTGTGCTTCTCATAAAAATTAATTGACAAAAATGAAAAATACTTTCAAATACATTACAATAAGTAAAATAATTGAAATGCGAACTATTAGGAAAAAAAGGCAATAATAAATGTTATTAATGCTCAAGCAGTGAATTCATAATAAGAATTTTTTTTTCTTCTTTTTTCTTAATGATAATTTAGAATTGAAAAGAGTCATAACCTTAATATGATTTGATGATAGAGGGACAAATTAAACAGTAAAAGACAGCGTATATGAGAGAAAAAAGCGCGACAAAGAGCAACAGGAAGAGGGAAGAGAGAGAGAGAGAGAGGAATAGAAATTTTTTAAAAATTTTATTATAATAAAATAAAAAATAACTACGACTTCAATCAAACTTGAGTGGTGAGTAAATATATATATATATATATATATATTTTTTTATCTGAACAACCGATTATATTCCAATACAATGTATACTCATTAATCCCGAAAAAATTCTTTTTTTTTTATGAATCAATTGATTTAAATGTTTCATGCCACTGTGTGTGTATCACGTATTTACATTCTACTACATAAAATAAATTTTAATATGAGTGTGTATATATATATTTTTTTAATTTTTTGACAATATTGGGAAGATATTAGATTTAAAATTGAATTATTTTTTCATTTTCTCATTATTATTTTTCTTTTTTTTTTTTTTTACCGTGTTACATCGTCATCAACCGTTTCTGTATGTAGATATATCTATATATAATATTAAATAAAACATATGAGAAAAAAAAAAAAAAAAAAAAAAAAAAAAAAAAAAAAATATACACAGAAGAAATGAGATGTAACAATTAATGAATAACAAAAAAAAATAAATAAATAAACAGTATATTATATATTTACAAATTTATATGTTTCGATTTGATTTTTTTTTTTTTTGTATTTCTCATTTTTAAATATATTAAATGATATATAATCGTAAAGGTAGAGGTTGTGTAGGTACCCGTTGAGGTGCGGTAGTCTCTCTCCTTAGATGTGTTGCGAGCTCATTTATTGTGATGAGTTTTAAGAGCAATCTCAAACTTGATGAGATACTCAACTCTATCGCCCCTAGAGCGCGAGCTCGGCGTGTCACGTGACACGGTGACATAACACGGGTTCACACGTGTTTTTATTCGTGCGATAGACGACACGCGTCGCACACACGCATCGTCTGGCTTAGATCAGGCTCAGCTGCAACCACCGCACTGCATCAACCGACGCCCAGCGCCACCGACGCAGTACGACGACTAACAAGCCATTGTTTACTTTTATATTTCACTTTACAACAAAAAAGGGTAAGACACGTTATATAATTAACGATATTTTAAAAAAAAAAAAACCAATTTCAGACAATTTTTATTTATACTTTTTTTTTTTTTTAATATTCTATGCTGTTTATGTTCATATTCAATTTTGTTCTGTTATACAATTTCTACTTCAAAGATCCTACGCAGTTTATTATAATTTTTTTTTTTTTTTTCAGTCAATCGTCAGTAGGGTCATGTTAATTGTCTCATTTTTTTATTTTATTTTTTACCATCACATCGTTGCATTTTTTATTTATAATACATTTATTTACTCATTTAGGAATGTAGTAGAAAAATATTTATTTTATTTATTTTGGTTTTGTCTTTTCTACATTAAATTTTTTTGTTTTTCCTCAAATGTATTTTTTAATTGCATACCGTTATTGATCTCAATTCTCAAGGGCTCATTTGAGAATGTAGAGAAATAAAAAAAAAGTAAAATTAATAATAGTAAATAAATAAGAGAAAAAAAAAAAAAAAAAAAAAAAAAAAAAAAAATCTTCATATTGTATTACATAATTTTATTCAATACAATTTTGCGGTCAATTGCTATTCTATTCATAGGATAACCTTCAAACCAAAACTCAGTGGGATTGGGTCGTGACACTGCATGCTCATATATATAAAAATACATATATCGTTTATAATAATTGCATTTCGTAGAATAATGTGAATTTTATTTAACTCCATTTAATTTTACTCTCGAAGAAAAAAAAAAAACCATAAAAAAAAAAAAAAAAAAAAAAAACCATAAAAAAATATACAGATAAATTGTATTTATTTTGATACATGAATATAATTTGATATACAAACGAAATGGAGCGCGATGAAGCAAAGAAAATCACTGGAACACAAGCCATGCAATAAACGTTATCGATATCAATTTTTCAAATATATATAATATACAATTATTATTTACAATTGATGCCACTTAATTTCTCACAACTATTCAAATATATAACTCCGATATAATAAATATCAATGGAACAAAAATTATAAACAAAAAAATTGTGAATGCCAAATAAATCAGCAAGAGAATATTATTACGAAAAAAAATTAGCTATCATTCTCAGACGATAAAATTCCATATCTATAAACACTGTGATAATATAAATAGCAATTTTCATTCAATTTAAAAATAATTCTCTGCATTAATATGGGTAAACAAATCAATCAATGTATAAATTGAAATAGGAACTTTGAACAAAACAATTTAAAATTTTTTAATATAAATATTTGTTTGTTTATAATTATGAGGTAGTGAACTTGATTCAATGCCACAATTTATTTGAACAATTGCATACAAGTTTGATAGTTGTTATTTTTTTTTTTAACAATGAAACTCTCAAGCGGTGATCAATCGGTATGCATATAAAAGAATGTAATGTACATGAAATATGAAGAAAAGAAACAAAAAAAAAAAAAAAAAACTCATCATCACAAATATCTTGAACAATAATCAATGATGTATAAGAATTTATTTATTTTTACCAATTTCAAAGCATTGATAAATATTAAAAAAATTTAATGTA
Organism: Dinocampus coccinellae; assembly: GCA_963920625.1. Classification (NCBI taxonomy): domain Eukaryota; kingdom Metazoa; phylum Arthropoda; class Insecta; order Hymenoptera; family Braconidae; genus Dinocampus; species Dinocampus coccinellae. The sequence continues at coordinate 4,756,253 of OY987185.1, read as the reverse complement.
GATAGATAACCAGTGCAATAATGATTGATTGACAAGAAATATGATTGATATGAATGACTGTCAATCACATTAATTTCTGATATATATTCGTGCATATGATTTTGCTGATATTGAAAATTTATCCAATTTCATTCATTCATTCGCAAATATTATAATTTGATTTTTTTTTTTTATATATTTCATTTTGATTTCTAGCAATAAAAAAAAAAAAAAAAAAGCAATGATGATAATATAAAACTGTCATAGCCAGTCATTGTAAATACAGTCTCTTGTCAACATTGTCAACAAATCCATGACATTTATGTTCCGTTGTGTATGTTTATTTATATTTATTTCTATTCTGCATTTCTGCAGTTGATACAAATATAATAATTCAAAACTTACTTGGTAAGAACCATGTCTGATAATTCTGTTTTCACGCCGTGTTTCTTTGGGTCGTATTCGGCGATCATTGGACGCATGGGCGCTTTCTGAAAATAAATAAATGAAAAAAAAAAAAAAAAAAAAAATTATTATTACATTATATTTATATGAATAATATTATAATATATTGCAAATACATATGAATGATGAAATGATAATATCAATTTGATACACAAATTAATTATAAATAAATATAAATAAAAAGTTATTAACTCGTCCTCGTTCAGTGTCTCGTAGGAAATTTGATGAAAGTGAACTCATCTCTACATCAAAAGTATCATCATCATCGTCATCATTACCATTTTTTGCCTTTATATAATTCATGGCAATTTAATAAATCAATAAATTTTAAGAATAAAACCAATCTGGTTCTATATCGCAGTTACAACTGAGTTTATAAAATATAAAATTTTTCCACAATGTTATAAAACACAATATTAATTTTTTTCAGTTTAATCAACATGAAAATTCACTTGTAATTTATTAAATAATTAAATTATCACTTGAATATAAAAAAAAATCTTTTTTTTTTTTTTTCTTTCAAAATAAACATATTTTATTATTATATACACTTTATAAATTAATTTATAACGCACAGTAATTTAACTTAATTCAATCAGTGTGGAAGATTTAATTGACTCTGACTAATATGACTCGTAACATTCAATTATTTTCAATTATTATCCCACCATATTATCATTAATTTTTCTTTATTCTCATCAAAATTTCAATTTTACGTATAAAATTACATTTAAATTTCATCATGAAAAATTTCCGTAGTTTTACAGACACTAAAAGCGTCACTCCTTATTATTCGAACAATTGTGTATTATACAACGCATCACTTCCCGTTTAATTCAAGTAAAAAAAAAAAAAAAAAAAAAAATATTGATAAAAAAAAATAATAACAGAACATAAAATAAAAAAAATAAAAAAATCTAAATTGTTTGTAAATGAAGATACACAATAACTAAAACCGTCTCGAACTGGTTTACGATTGTTTATACACGTTCGTTCTCCAGTATTACAAACCGCCGAGTGACTTGTAAACGGAGAAACATACGCCTTCTATCTTCTTATAAATACATGTTTCTCTCTCGGTCTCCTCTATTCTGTTATTTTCCAATGGTTTATATTGAAACTGAATACTGACGTGTGTGTATATACAATTTCGAGACGCAGAAAGCTAATGATTCGCTGCCAAAACGTATAAGAATGTTCCGAGGACGTAGCAAACATCTCTTAATATATATTCTTCTTCAACTTGCCTCGGTCTACAACTGATACAAAAATAGGAAGAGCAAATGTGTTAACCCTTCGCGCGTACTCATGTCTACTTAATGTGTATAAAATCATTTGTTCAAACACAATATTATTACAAAACAATCTCTATTGTAATTGGCCTTTTTTTTTTCTTTTTTTTTTTTTCTCCTATTTTATTATTATAACTTATTATTATTATTCTCACATACTTACTCACGTAAATTACCGTGAGTCATTCATTCGTATAAGTTTGATTGGATATAGAAAAATATTAACCCAATTCCAAGATAACAATCGCTGAAAATTCCGTCGACGAGTGAAGCTCATTCAAACGCTTGAATTATTTTCTATTTATGTTTACGCATTGAGAGGGCGCCACTTGGCTGAAATTTCAAACAACGATGTTGTAATTTTTTTTTTTAATCTATAGAAATCACCAAGTATTTTTTTATCCAAGGTGAAGTGAGATATTTAAAAATTATATATATCAACGATATAGAGATAACGTAAATTTAGAAGAAAAAATATAATAAGCATAATAATAAACAAAATTACTTGACATAAAATGCAATATTTTATATGTGTATACGAGTTAATCAACGTAAATATTAATGTACGTGATGTAATTACAGTTGTTTAATGAATTGCAACGGAAATAATATTCACTGGCGCCAAAATTGCATCAATCAACATAATTTTCGAAATAAATAATACACACATAACGTGTGTACAAGTATATATATAGAAATACATCCCGGTAGATATTTTTATAATGGATTATTTAAATGTCGAGAATGTTTCACAAATAATACATTATGCATAATTTATAAATTTTCATCTGTTATAACAATTATCATGAATTATTATTACATATTGACAAGTAATAATCCAATATGTAAAATTATGTGGTCAAATTTATGTGCACTAGGGGTATTTAAATAACAAAAAAAAAAAAAATTATGAAAAAAAACCATAAATATATGTGTAAAAAAAAAAAGAAACAAAAAAAAAAAACTATAAATCAAGGCTATTCCATACTGCGACGTATTTTATAAATTATAAACATTAAATTGACAATATAATAATTTTCATTACAATTGAATAAATTTAAATATGTTAACAATAAACAACGTTTTATTTATAGAAATAAAAACTAACATATTTACAATAAAAAAAAAAATAATAAATAAATAAATAAATAAATAAATGATGATAAATCATATTCAATGTGTAATTATTATTATTATTATTATTTTATATATTTTTTTTTTGCTTTTATCATCAATTACATTCGACAACGACTTCCTTGTGAAAATAAATAAATAAATATATAAATAAATAATAAGATAATTAGAAATGAATATATAAATTGACTGTACGTAACCGTTGGTTAGTGGTATAAGTATATCTCAATTATTCTATACATGATGTCGCTTCATATACATACATCATTGGCTAAATTTCCTCAAACGTCTACGTCACATCCTTATATACTCTCATAGAATAAAACACATGGCTAAAATATCCCGTGTACACTATATAAATATAATATACGCATTTTTTTTTTTTTTGCCCCTGAAAAATATATAAATATATATATAGATAACGAGGCGGGTATTTGCAAATGAAGATGAGACAGTATAACTGAGTTGACCTTTTCAATTTTGTTCACTGCACATTAACACTAATATATCTAGAAAATTGGCTCAATACATTCATCTTGATATTAATTAATATCAATTCGATTCGTTAGATCATTGTCATGTATATTAAAAATAAATAAATTTATTTATTTACTCATTATTATTCTCTCGCTTTTTTTTATTATTAATTTACAGGAGGGGAAGAATTGAAAAAAGAATGGAGAAAAAAAAAAAAGGTGAGAATGAAAGAGAGTAAACGAGTGAGGGTGAAAGTGTCAATGTACTCGCAAAATATTTAATCATCATCATTTTAAATTATATGATATATATAAATTATCACATGAAGAAAGCGCAATGTCAATGACCAATTTATATTTAATAAAAGAAAAAAAAAACTTGTATTGAATAGATCATATTTATATTGTTTAAATAAAGTTTGACCCTACTTTTATTTAATCTTCGCCATCTGTCAAGGATAATATTATTCATTGATTAATTTTCATTAATATATATACATATATTTTTCATTCTTTTTTATTTTTCATTTTTTTTTTCTCTTGTTTTTTATGTATGCAACGGATGGTATTGTGGGTCAGTGTGCGTTGGCCGCATTGTGGCCTTGAATGATACATTCAAGTAAATTGAATCCACACCCGTAAATGTATATATATATATATATATATGAATAATAATATGTATATATATCCACGTGACAAATGCATTTACTGATGGTCACCAACTTGCGTAATAATAAATGACCCACCATTAAATCCACACACGTTTTTCTCTTTGTTTTCTTTTAATATATTCCCATCTTCTCTGTCTTATTTAATTTTTTCCATCACATGGCGTTTGTGAGTTCAATATTTATATTCATATATTTTAATATTATGAACATGATATATATTCATAATTGATAATGCTACATTTTTTATTATTATTATTCTTTATTTATTTTTTATTTTTTTTGTTGTATTAAATTTACTCGAGTGTTCAAGCCATTTACTCAACTATATATGTACACATAATGAATTAAAATGCACTGTTAACTTTTCTGAGTGAGATAAAGATAATATTATAGTGTGTCATCTTTTAAAATTGTTGAGTGTGGCGTACAAAAAGGAATCGGACGCGAATAAAATGACATATAGTAGGCAAGAGGAAGAGAGAGGGAAAGGGAGGGAGAGAGAGAGAGAGAGAAAAAGGAAAAATGTATATGAAATAATTACATTTTTATTTTATTCTTTTTTCCTTCTTCATTTGTCTTTATATTATATAATTGCACGAATTTGAATATGCAAATAATTATTACTAATGAAAGTATATTATGAAAATTGGTTTCTTCGTATCAGCCTTGAGATTATATTATTATTATCATTTTTTTTTTTTTCATTCCTTATTTTTACTGGCGAGAACAATTTTTCTAATTCATAAATAACGTAGAGTCATACGACCTATTTGTATACGCTTTTTACTTGACAATGTGTATTCGATCTTTATTAAAGACATGTAAATATATAAATTATTAAAGTTTTATCACCGTCAATTGACAATAACGAATGTGCGAGAACGCTATTAGTCTTATTATATGTTGTCTCACGATGAAAATGTGGAACAAGTCAAAATGTCTGGTCATTAACCAGTATTGTCTGGAAATAATTGTAAAACTGTTACTGTAACATCAATGAATGTCAATTGGCCATTTCATTCAATCATATTAATATTGATATAAATATTCCATTCAATTTATATATATATATATATATTTTTTTTTCTTCATATATAATAAAAATAACGATGTCATCATAGTGAATTACACATTGTGGAATAGATTATTTATCGCGATTTATCATACATTATATATCCATAGAATAAAATAAAAGACAAATTTAACTAAGACAATGAGTCATTTAATCGCTTATTCAACACTTAAGTTATCAGAATTCGTGGATTATCACCAATGATACTATCATAAAAAATGTGTATATCTTATCTGACATTCTTCTTGAATTAATAAGAATATATTTTCAAGGTAAATTCGCATGTATACATTTCAAGACGAGTCATTGTCATTGTCTGTCAGTTTGCTAATTTTTTTTATATTTCTTTGTTGCTTATTTTCAAAATGTCAAGAGAAAATAAATAATTATATTTTAATTTGATCAATTTCTAATCCTCCTCTTCCTCTTAGTATTTTTTTCCCATCATTTTTTTTATACGAAAATTATTTAACAGATAAATTTTGGGCCAAAAATTGCGTGGAAATCAAATAAATTCAAATATATACATCAAATTAATTTTACAATGGACTTTTAATTGATTGTGGCTCTGTGCGTCACTGAATAAAATGGATTATTCATAGAAACCGGTACTTGAGATTGTAACACCCAGTAATTATTTCATTTTTTTTTCTCTCTATTTCCCCCCTCCTTATTTATTTTATAGTAAGGATTCGTTTTTTATTTTCTTCATTCCTATTAAATAATTACGTGATTAAGTTAATAATAAAATGTGAAGAAAAAAAAAAAAAAAATTAATAATAAATGTATAAAATATGTCATGAATATGATCCACAGTATAAAAATAAATTTTTATAGTTAATAATATTGATATATATATAATATCCTGTTGAGATTGTGTGATCGTTTATATTTTATATTGTTTTTTTTTTTTATCGAAACAAATCATAAGAAATTGAAGTTTATTTGTAATGACAATAAGAGAAAGAAAAGAAGTAAAAATAATTTTTCGACAGAGTTTATTTTTAAATTATCATTGAGGTCATCACCCATATATAAAAATAAAATAAAAAATAAAAAAATCACCATTATAAAATTTTCGTTGAACACAGGTGCCATCTTTAGTTGAAAAAAAATTTACTGAACATGATGACAATATAATAATATATTGAGCGTGGCCAGAAGGTAATCAAACTCAAGATAAACGAGAATTTTAAGAGGAAAAAAAAAAAAAAAAAAAAAAAAAAAAAAAAAAAAAAATTGAAGGATAAACAGAAATATTGTGTTGTAAATAATGAATATTCGAGTACAAGTGAACTTTTGATGGATTAATAACGAACAGCATTGAAATACATGAGTAAAGAGACCACATAAATGCCTGAGGGGAAATCCCCCACTTCCTATCTCTATTCACAACATTGTAATGAAGTTAATTTTTTCCCGAGGATATTTCTCGCCCACGGATATGTAAAAAAAAAAAAAAAAAAAAAAAAAACTATTCCTGTCTTACAATTACAATATTTCAAAAATTAATATATGAGTTTAAAATGTTATTAATTATTCAATGATATTTGTAAATCAATTACAACATTAGGCCGACCTAAAAAAATATCTAATATACTAAAAAATATATATTTATCATTAAAGTGATTCTATGAAGTTTACCTGCTTCAAGTTGAGTACTATTTTATTATTATTTTTTTTGTTTTTTCAATACTTGTCATACAATTATGTGCGTCTAAATTAATAATCGTCAATTTAGTGAAAATTACATGATATGTCCTTGAGGCTATATAAATGATGACCGATCACTTTCGTGATTCACGATAATACAAAAATGTTTCAATTAATGAAAAAAAACAAAAAAAAAAATGTGATAAAATAAAAAAAAAAATAATAATAAATAAAAAATTATAAATAATAATAAAAATTAATAACAAACAATAACAAAGAAAAATAAAATTTTTATGGACAAATAAAAAAGGAAATATATCAATTTTATGAGGTTCAACAGGAGTTTATAAAGTTTTGTATTATATCTTGTCGTTATAAAAGTTTACTTGACATACGTATACATATACCTATATGTAATGTTATCGCGATTATTACACGGATGATTGTGCAGTGCCGTTCAGACTATAGTGACACGAGCTCAACACGCGTGGAAATAATCTTCTTGTAATACAAGTTGAAAACAGGCCCTGTCACACACAATCCGGCATAAACATTTATATATATTCTTTCAGACTCATAGAACTGTGTCATTGCTATTCATGAATTATATACTCGTTCATGAATACACTACATAATAAAAAATAAAAGAAAAAAAAAAACAAAAAAAAATTAAATTACCCGTTATAATTTCATTAATTCATCCAATTATTATCCAATATTATAATCAATTGTAATTTATTATCGCAATGTTTGTTAATAATTTTAATATCACTGATGAATAATTATCCAATCTGACAGATTAAGATAAATTAATTATCAATATGAACATTGTCCTATTTATTTTTTTTAAATTATTATTAAAATTTTATTTTTTTTATTTTTGTTCATGTAAATCATTGATTTTCTCTGCAGGTCGATCGCGTGTCGTTGAACTTATCGACTAGAGCTTTGGATATAATTGTGGATGTCTGTATTTGTAGATATATAGTAATATATGTGTGTATGTGTATGTGTGTAAAGGTAGGGATATATATATATATATATATATATAAGGAATATTGCGTTTTGACTCATTTATATTCGTTTCTACCGAGGGAATCGCATTGAGTCACGCGACTAAATCGCGGCCAATCGGTAAACGTATAGAATTATATGCGCATGTGCGGCACAATGAGGGTCTGACAGGTTTCTACACATGTATGATGGGCTATTGTCATGATATAAGCAGTGGTAAAAATGAAAATTCAAGATGAGGGTTGAAAAATTTCAAAGATTTATGATACATATTATATATATAAAAGTATGAAAAACTCCCCGTTGAGTATTTCTCTATATATTCTACCCAACCATCTAAACACAATCCAAGAAGCATAAAAATATATAAACGTAGATGTGTTGATTTGGTCGTTATACCTGACTCGAAACCCAAATGCCACCTCAACAAATTTAAGAATTCACATAATTTAAACACGCATAGGATAATACAGCGTCAAAAGAAATGAATTGAATAAATATATATATATAAATTATTGGCCTGATATTTCAAACTCTTCAGTTATAGTTATATCGTGTATAAATTTTTTTTCTTTTCTCGTTCTAGAGAAATGTAATTTTTTGTGACAATGTCACACAAGATATTTGAGAAATGAAAAAAATATAATAATAATAATAATGATAATGACAAAAAAACGAATAAAAATAATCGCGACATACATAAAAAAATATGTTGAATTTGCTTTTTTTTTTCTTCTTCTTTTTCCACCCGGCGTAATTTATATTCACCGAACGTTACCGGATTTGATCCGGGGTCGCGCGATATCTCTGTACGGAAGCGTCGTACATCTATTTAAATCTATAATTTATTTACCGTTTATCCATGACCAAATGCGATAAGTAAAAAAAAAAAAAAAAAAGAAAAAAAAATAGTAGAGAGAAAAAAAATGAAATAAAAAGTATAAATAATCATAAATGACTCACCCTAAAGTCACCCCCATGAAGTGGCATTGTGGTCGAATTCGGCATTTTATTCGACATGATTTGTTGCCTTTATTTTTTCTCCACTCCTAAAATTGGCCTGAAGTTTATTGCTTTTATTTATTTATTTATTTATTTTCAATTGTTAAAATCAATCTTCCGTCACAATTGTGCTCAGGTGAAATGGCAAATCGACGTTCCCTTCTCCAGTCCACTGTCACTGTGTGATTATCTTCTTTCTTGTAAATTTTCTTGTTGAAATTATTTAATATGTATATATTTGTGAGCAGTGACACCGACAAAATATATAGCACGTGCTGACACACTTCCGGAGAAATAGAGAAGAGAGAATGTAAAAGATATAAATATCTTCAACGTCAAGATCTATATTTGTATTCGCAATATTTATACTATCAATTTGTTTAAATATATATGAATATAAATATATGTATATGTATATATGTTTATAAAGCAGTAAAAGATATTATTGCATATAAATAACAAATATATCTACCGCCAATATTAATTTTTTATATTGAAAAAAAAAAAAAAAATTTTAATTTTTTTCTTTTTTGTCACTATATAAATATACAATTCTCTTTCTTTTTTCTTTTTTTTTTCAATTATTCAGTAAAAGAATAAATATATGTATATATATGTGTTGAATAAATAAATTAACAAAAAGCTACTTGATGCCTTTTGTAAATTACTATTTTTCGGTCCGAGTGCCGATATGTCTGAACAAGGAATGAGGTTCGTATCGTACAGTGTGGAACGTTACAACAGTTTTTCGTGAGAAGTATCCCCACTTTATTCAATTCCCAACCGCTCGACCAATCCCCACTCAAACATCTATTTCCCTTTCTCCTAACAGGTTTTAACATGTCTCCCCTTCTTGATTGTAAAATCCCCCCATCCCCATACAATTGTGCGTATTCTTCGATGTGCTTGCCAGCCTTTTGACGCGTACTACCCCACCTTTTTTTTTTTGTCTTCTTTTTTTTTTCTTACTCTTTTATATTGTTACCTTCACGTTTTTCTATTCAATCCTTCGACAAACTTTTTTAAAATTTTTTTATTTTTTATGTTTCCTTCCTCTTTATTGTGTCTTTATCTATCTATTCTTTATCTGTCATACAAATATATTTTCACATTTATTTCTAAATCAATTGTTATTTTTAAATATCTATAACAACATGTACATAAGTTGGATATACACAAATATAAATGGATATATAAAAGTAATATCGATTAAAACTCTTGTGTTAAATTGAATTGAGCACAATAAAATGATGAAAATATTTGTTAATTTTAAATACAATAATATTTATGTACAGTATGTTTTTCCCATGCTGAGTTTGAAAATTCAAGAGAGTATTGGGAGTGTACGGAAATAGAAAAGAACTAAAATTAGTCGTGTCTACTTGCAGTACATATACATATAAACATCACGGGGAATATTGTCATTTGTATTGCAGTGCAAAATTCGTATGGGAAACAAGAAAGATGTAAGAGGAAAAAAAAATATATATATATATATGAAACGTCTCTGTGTGAAGAGAAATGCAATGAAATATAATGGAAGGAGGGAGAAAGTAAAATATATGTGTATGTGTGTGTTTATGTGTGTGTGTGTACGGGGCGGAGGGAATAGTGGACAAGTGGAATTTTCCTATGGCAATACGAGGAGTACGACTCAAGTAATTTGAAACGAATGAAGACAGTCATGTTACACTCATATATTCCGAACTAATATCGAAGGAAAGAAGAAAAAAAATAAAATATATATATATATATATATATATATTATTTAAACATGACCGATGGAATGTTCTTATGCTTTTTTTTTTTTTTTGTTTTAAGAATATGACGTATGGAATATAATATACTAAATTATTTTATAACATATGTATACAATATAAATTTTATTGTATCCAGCAATTAAAAATTATATAAATTCATACATAATTTTACAGATAAATGTGTATATTGGCCTGTCAACAGATTTTAATCTTTTAATTCATAAAAAGATTTTAAAAAAATAAAAAAATAAAAAAACAATAATCTTTATCATTGTATACTTATTATAATAAATGATAATTATAATTACGAAAATAAATTTATAATATATTATTACTGACACAATATTAAGCTTGTATCTATACGTATAATCATTCAAATAGAAGTATCTAGAAAAAAAAAAAATTAATAAAATAACATATTACTCAACATTATATCTGTACTTATATATATAATAAATTCTACGATTGTAACTTTTTTAATACATTCGTTGATTCAATTGTTTGTAACAAAAAAAAAACAATTTAATCGACGAGAAAAATATTTATGGATTTATGAGGGGAAAAAAATAACCTAAAAAGTATATAAATCCAATCCTCTCCCTCACTCTTCTCACACACATATATATAAAAATAAAAAAAAAACCCGTTTAACTCTATTCATAATTATTCACTGGTGAACATCATAAAATATTATTCATATGCTATTAAATAATTAATAGCTTCAATAATTGGCTTTATATAATATACAAATAACCATTAAATTGAGTATTGTCATACATTCAATAATATAAATTTTTAACAGTTCTAAAAACAATATATTTCTAATAATCATTATATATATATATATAATTAAAAATAGTTCAACTACGGAAGTTCACTTGGGTAACTTCTTTTTCAATCTCATTTTCATAAAATCCGTTCTTGTCGCCGCTCTGTCCAGTGACGTATTTAGAAGACTTTCAAGGTTAAGCCCACGCACACCCACAGTTAACATTTCTTTCTTTCTTTCTCTATCTCCCATTTTTATTTCTCTCCTTCACTATATACGACCATCCTTCGCGTTATTCATATATATTATACTGTATACGTTGTCCCAAATTGTCGATCCTTGTGCGTCGACTGCGACCCAGACCTTTTGACGCCACTTGCACTACCCTCTACAAAAGTTATATACATATATATATTGCAATAATAATAAAAATAATAATTTACGTTCTATTACCTTTTCTCCCTCTCTTTCTTTCTCTATCTCGTTCACATATTTTCTTCTATTCATTTTTTAGTTTTTCTTCTGCCTTTCCATCAATGACAACATTGTCGTGGTGGTGGTAGTGGTGATAGTGGTAATTTTTACTCAGACCTTGTGCAGACAGAAATAAGCTCCTCTCCACTTACTCCTGACATATCCATTGAATTATTATTTAACAAGCTTAGCGAAAATTCTCAATGTCGATATTGAATAAAGAAAAATATTTACATGTCAGCCAATATGACCTTAAAATATATTGAATATGAATTATTGTATGTTTACATTTTCCATATTTTAATTATATTTTGTGTCATTGAATTTTTGTCTGCAGTAACTATTTAAAATTCCAATTTAAAATATTTAAGTAATCAATGAATAACGATAATATAAAGAAAATAAAAAAGTAATAATATTAAATAAATAAATAAGTAAATAAATAAAATAAAAGCTTAAGTAGAAAAAACAGTAGATAAATATTTGTAAATGAACATTCTAGTGATATTGATGTTTATATCAAGAGAATTCATCCCCTTATCATTTACCTTTTTTTTTTTTTTTTTTAATATACTCAGATTAAATTAAGGTACTCGAAAAAAAAATGAAAATAAAAAAAAAATTATTGAATACATATATATATATATATATATATATAGTTTTACGTATTACTCATATGTATAGGGAAAGCGGAGGCATCAATGTGAAACGTCTCGGGATAGTGAATACATACAATATATATGTATATCTATATAAAATTATTTCGAAATGCATGTTCCTGTGCAAGAGAAGCAGGTAAGGTCTCTCTCCCTGATGTAGATGGAAAAAGAGGCCTGCGATACTACGGCTGTTGCTGCTGCTGCTGCTGCTGCTTACTTCGTTGCTGTGTGAGGTCTGACGGGCGCGTGTACAATCAAACACAAAAGTATATACCCACATTGATATTATTGAATAATGAAAATAAATATATTATAAAATAATAGAATAATATCAAAAATTAGACATCAATAATAATACAATTTACAATATCATGTGGAATTTATGATGTCAATCACTTTATAAAATTTTCATTTTTATCTGTTAATTTTTTATGTTTGAATGAAATAAAAATATATACGTATACTTGGAAGTTTAGGCTTGGAAGAGAAAGCCGCATAATTGATGATTGTATAGGGTACATTTTTATAGCAAGACTGAAAAAAAATGAAGTGAAGAAGAAAAAAAAAAAAAAAAAAAAAAAAAAACGGAATACATATATGTATAGAGATATAAGCAAAGAAGAGGAAAAAGGTGACTAACCGTCTGGTTACGCAATACAAAATGGAGATAAAGGATTTGGATATTGTGGTATGGGAAGTGTGAATGGTGGTCGTAGCCGTTCAAGTCGATAATATAGAGCCAAATGGTAAATATAGATTTGTATATAGTACAAGTATATATACATTCGTGTATAAATGTATTTATATAAAAATATACATATTGTGGGTTATGTTGTGTTTCAGTATAAAACGACATAATACGAGATCCGAGTGGTATAGTATGGGTCTAGGGCGCGACACATCGGGCCTAACGACGAGAAATGTAACCGGACGGCGACACACGGCAATGGCAACGACGATGGCAGCAGCAGCGTCCAGTGGAAATTTCCATTGCAGTTGGTATGCCGACATGTGTACAGTCAATGACAAAAGTATATAATAAATTTATATTAAAAATTATTTTAGTTTATTTGCATTTAAATTATGCACATCAGATATTATTTTGAAAATTTATAATTTTTCTGTAAAATTTAAAAAATGAGGTTACGAAGGAATCGATGAGATAGGAATGTTTTTTTTGTTTTTTTTTTGTTTTTTTGTAATTGATTTTGATTGGCTTGAATTTTTCATATTTCTTATCACATTAGTTCCAGAAAGAACACACATGATAACATACAAAAATGTTGAAATACACTGCTGCAAAGCGGTATTTTTATTACTCAATGATTTTATTTTTCGATAAACAAAAAAATTGAAATATGAAAAACATTTTCATCAGAGTCATATTGTTGTTGATGTATTGTATAAAGTGTAATAGTCAGTATAAGATGGGATATGCGCAGTAAATTATTTTTGTCAAACAATAAAAAAATTTGAGATAATTATCGTGTTTAAGAAGGTTATTATTGTTATCGCAATTGTACAAAATTGACCATTTAAAAATATTCGTTTTCAAATGCGTATATATTTCATTAATATAAATAATATGTGAATGTAAAAGCACGTGATACATAGCCACGTGGCGGTATATTTATTATTTATTATTTTATATACATTCAAAATTATGGGAAAACTTAATTAGCATATGATAATTCACTTACCACATTCTAATTCATTATAATATCTAATAATCTATGAAATTAATTCAATTTATTATGTATATTTTGATATTTGAAAAAGAAATTATTGTTACAAGTGTTCTCACAATTATTAAATTATTATAATAATTTAAGGTTATAATATTCATGGTATATCCGATTCTCAATTATAAATTCGATTAAATTAAAAAAATTACCAAAACTTTCTAAAATTGAGAAATACACACACACACACACACACACGCACACATATATATATATATATATATGTATGAACATTTGTCTATGATGAATTCATTATTATACATGGATAAGTATAATTCTTGTTTTAGTGATATGCTAATGATTGATCTGGTAAAAATTACGACGTATACTTCATCTAAATAATTTTTGAATGATACACGAAAATTTCAAAAAAAAATTCACGTTCATACTGTAATATTAATAAACAAAAAAAAAAATTCATGCATTTCAAAAATATTCGAATGTATTTATTTATGACTCAATTTTTTGAAAAATAAAATGATGCGTCAGGAAAATGAGTGACTTAAAAATCCTACGGCAGTAATAATATAACATAATATAAAAAATTTTAATATCATTTTGGAAGGATTATCGGTAAGAAAAATAGATATATCCATATATTCATAATTATCTTTTCGCCTAAATGTTCAAGATCATTTTTCAATGATAAAATACTTACAGACAGTTATTATACTTTATACAATAATTCATTTACGAGTGATGATTATTATGAATTACATTGATATAAATACGTACATATAAATGTCATTATGTGTCATAATATGAAATTTTTAATGGCTAAAATAATAAATACATACATTGAATTATCAGTATCGCCAAGCATTGCAAAGCAAATGTTAATTGACGCGACATCTATTGTTAAAAATTTCAATTAATTCGTAAAACCACAATATTTTCACTATCTGTGGTGTTTCACTTTTTTCACCAACCATCGAGGCCAAAATTATCCCATCTATTTCTCTCCTCAGGTTTATATTTACCTTATGTTGAATACATGTATAAGCCCTTCTAGTATGCTAATCGTTGTCGGGCGCCTGTCAATGACTGTAGATCATTGTCATTTATTGAAAGTATAACAATTAAAAAATCAGTATAATAAAAGTGATTGGAAATATGTATTTAGGACTTGCATGAGTTCAACGTGACTGGACATAAAATTAATCATTGATCAACTGTGTGATCAATCAGTTGACATACAAATTCAATTGGATAATGTCAAAGAAGATATAAGTAACATATTCTTTGAAGTATCATACTGTATAAGTAAAAAACTATCGACATACTTTTGTGCATATATTAAAAATATCATATTTTCTACAATATAAATAAAGAATAAAAAAAAAAAATAGAGAGCATTAGTATTGGGTTAGGAATATAATTCAACAATCAATTATTCATATATGTTGGTTGTGAAACATACAGATCTGATGGATGAAGCAATTTGGATTCATAATGATTGGCATTTCATCAATGTCAAAACAAATTGTCAATTTCATATTATCGCACAGTTTCATAAACCTCACATTTATATTTGGTGAATTTCCAAAAGTCTGTTAAAAAGTAAAATAAGAAAAGAAAAAAAAAAAAAAAAAAAGAAAATAAATAGAAAAAAATTCAATAAAAATAATGTCTGCGATGAAATTGAGTATGCAGGACAAAAAGGAATTGGAGAAGTTTATGAAATTATTGTCTTTTAAAGCAGCACAAATAATTGTACAATCCAGATCAGGTGAAAAAGTTATAACAAAATGTAAACCAGATTCATCAAGTGCAGATTGGGTATGAATAAAAAAAATCCCATTTTTATTTGGTAATTAAACTTTAATAATACAAATAAATCGTTATTTCAGTTCAATTTGGCCGTTCATGATTTACCCGAAGTGCTGGCTGAGGCTAAAAAAGTATTGTGTGGTGAAATAATAAATTCAACGATTCCTTTATGTATTGAAATATCATTGAGAACGATTGAAGGTGATACAATGGTATTAGAAACATGGAGTTTGGGTGTATTACCCGAACAGAGTGATCCCACTATACGAGTAACGTATACAGTATACAATAGAATGGGAATATTATTGAAATCTTTAGTTTCTGTATCGCGAGTAACGCCCGCATATAAACTGAGCCGTAGTCAAGGCCCAGATTCTTATGTAATTTGCTACAGAATTTATATGGGTGAGCCACAACTTCACACATTAGGTAAGAAATAAATTTCAAAACCTCATTAATTAATTGTTCTATGTCATTATAATTATTAATCTATTTTTGATTAGGTGACAATTATAAACATGTCAGAGTTGGTCAATTATGTACTCCGGTGGGTACAATTCATTTGTCGGTATCATATAGAACAAAAATGACAATATCACCTACTCATACGAATCGTGATTCAATTATGCTAAAAAGTGATCATTTTCATTCAGATCTTAGTCCACGTCACGCCAGATATCAACAGAGGTTTGTGATATTATTTTATCGACTGTTTAAAATTATACGTAATCATTTTATAAAATTTTTATTCAAACATATTGAACTATGTATATATATATATTTTTATATTTTTATTCTTTATAGTGAAGAAATATCAAAATCCCTCAGCGATACAATTAAAGTTGGTGCTTTTGTGGTTAATAAACAAGTTGTTGTAAATGAAGATGATTTGGTTATTCCGGATGTGCCGTTCAGTTCGTTATTAACACCGCGACAAAATTCATCACCATCGGGAATACCCCCAGACCTTTTGAGCTCACTGAATGTAACTCAACCCACAGCCACAACTATATCAGGCCCAGTTATGGGAACAACAATAAGTAGCATTGCTGCTACAACATCAGATACCAATAATGGAAATAATGATGTTAATATCACATCAAAATGTAATTCAAGAAATGGATCGAGACGCAGTAGCTGTTCAATCACCAGTGCCAATGATGATTTCATTATGGTAGACTTGGTAATTATATTAATTTCACATCAAGATTGCCATTGTTTTTTTTATATGTTTACAATCGGCACTATTTGATGACTGCAGGCAAATAATTCATTTTATAAATTAATTTATTGTGATATTTTTTTTTTTTTTTTTTTTTTTTCGTAATTATTTTAATATAGAAAACACCATTTGCTGGAACAAATACAAATAGCGATCTCGGTGCATTTTATCGAGAATGCCAAAGTGCACCTCAACTTCAGGGTTTTATGGAGGAACGAACATTGGCAGAACAAGTTGGTGATTTAACAAAACAATTGGAGACATTTGAAATGAATATGGAAAAATATGAAGATATACTGTCTTCATTGTGTCAAACGGATAATAATAATCAGTGAATAAAATTTTTATAATTGGTAAAATATTATATA
Source organism: Dinocampus coccinellae (assembly GCA_963920625.1). Taxonomy (NCBI): domain Eukaryota; kingdom Metazoa; phylum Arthropoda; class Insecta; order Hymenoptera; family Braconidae; genus Dinocampus; species Dinocampus coccinellae. The sequence goes on along the minus strand of OY987185.1, from coordinate 4,738,731 downwards.
GCCACGTGAATCGCACCTGTGACTAAATATTTATGTTATATATATCAATATCAGATAGATCAGACTGAAAAACAAAATTATTTATGTTGAGACATCTCAGGATAAGGATACTTATATATACATATATCATTTAAATGGCGAGCAGTACAGTTTATATAGGTGCGTCGTTTCTTATTGAATGCCTAGAATTTTTTCAATTTTTTATTAACTTAATGAAGATTAAATTATTACGTGATTCAATGCAGTGATGGGATTTATTTTCAGAATGCTATCTATTTCAACGAATTTTATTTTATATTGAATTTAAAATTCTTTTGTCACACGTCATCTACTGTGATATATATTCATTATTATTTTCGTTATTTTTTTTCTTTTTGTTTGTTTGCACAAATCATATAATCATGTAAAAAGTTGCAAAATTGTTATTGAAAAGACAATTTATATATTTTATTGGGATTAATAAGAAATTGTACCATGTTATATGTATATATACATTATACATGGCGAAATATATTTATGTTGTTGATTTCATTGAAATATGAAGAAGAAAATTTAAAAATTTTTGTTATTAATGCGTACAAAGAATATGATAAATTATATGAATGATATAAATTTAAGATGATAAATATATATTAATTCACAGGCATATGGTTGATATAATGCTTTGCTATTATTATTATTATTATTATTATTATTATTAATATTATTATACTTTATATATAAATCTTTAAATTTAAATAAATTATTGTATTCTGTGTATATATTGTAAATTATATCAGTGTGTATCATCAATGCTATTATTCATTTTAAATTATTTAATTTATAACATTGGCCGCGTTCAACCAGCACAGCGCTGATGTAGTTATTGATGACCGATAGCGCTTCGGTTTTGCTAATCCTCATGAAAAGATCCCATGAAAATTTGTATTACCACTTGTATGAGCATTTTATATGAAATCTTATTTAAATAATTCTGTCTAATAATTCATAATTTTGATTTTGTATAACACATCATGGAGTGGACAGTAGTTCTCGAATTTATTCATGATCAACTAAAAAATCCGTCTTTCCTTCGTGACGTTGATACAAAACGAAATGAAGTTGAATTGATGTCATTGATAATGTCTAATAGTTTTATTAAGTGAGTTTATGATCAAAATTAATTTTAATAATTAATATAACAAATATATAATTGTGAATATTTTCAGAGAACAGGTATTAAAGTGGCTGAAAATACAGAATAATCGTAAAACATCAAAATGCAGTGAACAAGCAAAATATTTTAAAAGTAAAGGGAATGAACATTTTAAAAAAAAAGAATATTCTATGAGTATTCAATCGTATACAAATTGTGCGAGATATGCATCATTTGATGATAAAGATTTTTCAATTAGTCTTGCCAATCGATCCGCCGCATTTTTCTACATGAATAAATATGAAGTATACATATATAAAGCATTGATCAATGTGTTAATAGTAATTAATGAATGATTGTTGATAAAAATTCCAATCAAATTACAGTATTATTCTCAACTTTATAGAAATGTTTGGAAGATATTGACGTAGCATTTGCATCAAATTACCCAAAGGAATTACGTCCCAAATTACATTTACGAGCAGTACGATGTTGGATAAAGTTACATGACTCAAGTCAAGCCAATAAGCAACTCACTAAAGCACAAAATTTAATTACAAATGATGAGAATATTTCAGTGGATGATAAAAGTCAAGATTTACATTATAATATTAGCATTCTAATCTTTATATTATGAAATAATAATAAAATAATTTTTATACATCTTGTTATTCAGAAAAGGCTCTTCTTGACATCACTGAATTAGCAACGGAAATTGATAAACTTTTGGAGACGAATATTCCCGAAACTCTGAATAAAATTTCACAGTATCCAGAAACTTTGCTTCCGCCAAATCCATTATATCCATCAGCATCGTCTGCATTAACACGTAATTATTCACCAACTAGAGGCAGATATGTCACGGCTCAAAAACCAATTCGTCGAGGTGAAATTCTTTATGTTGAAAAACCTTTTGCATTTGTAACATTGAATCATATTATGTCAAATGCAATATGCGTACATTGTTGCAGTAATATTGATACGGCATATCCGTGAGTTGAATACATGAAAAATGAATTATCAGACAAAAAGTCAAACTAAAATTTTTTATTTTAGGTGTAGAGGCTGTACACACGTTTCATTTTGCAGTAAAAAATGTTGGACGGATTCATGGTCATCTCATCATCAATGGGAGTGCATTGGTTATCAGATGAATATTTGGAATCAAATTGGTATAGCGCATTTAACTTTGAAAGTTCTATTTTCATCAGTTGAAACTATTGATAAAGTACAATTCAATGATGTACAAAAATTAGTAACTAATTTTGATAAACGATCAACAGATGATTTGATTATGTACAGTATTGTAAGATAAATTATTTTAGAGATATTCATCAATATTTTTATGATTCTAAAAATTATTTGAAAATTATTTATTTTAATTACACTAGACTGCAGTGATGCTTGTACAATATTTGGAAATTTATACGAATTTCTTCCAAACAATTGATCTGAAATCATGTCTAGTGGATAAATTTACCGATGAAAAATATAAAATTTCTGGCTATACATGCTGTCATGAAGACAAGATCGAATACGTTGGTAAACTACTTTTGCGATATGTATTACAATTAATTAATAATGGTCACGCGATCACGCGATTAAATACCATTGCATCTAAGGATGACATTATATCTGATGTTCTACAGCAAAGAATTGCTACAGGGATTTATCCTTCAATTAGCATCATGAATCATTCGTGCGATTCAAATATAATGAACGTGTAAGTTTATTTTCCTAATTGATGTCAAAGACAATGAATACAAAAACAAAAGGAAATGAAAATAGATAATAAAAGAATCCAATTAACGTGTAGCAATATTAAAGAAAAATAATAATTTTTTTTTTAGATTCTGGAAGAACTATATTATTGTCAAAGCAATAAAAGATATACCAGTTGGTGGTGAAATATTTAATTGTTACGGTACGTAGCATATAATTCACTTATTATTGTATTTTCTATTCAAATTAATATTGCAATAAAAATTTTTTATTTATTTAAAAAATTTTTTTTTTCCTAGGTCTTCATTTTCGTCGCAATAGAGTGGAAGAACGTCAAATTGCACTAAAAAATCAATATTGTTTTACGTGCAATTGTGAACCGTGTACAAATCAAGCTATGCATAACTTTTTGGTAAAAATATTTATGGTGTTTTCTTGAAGTATGCTAATGATATATGATATATTATTTATAATTTTTTAGGATCGTTTCAGTGCTCTGAAATGTTTAAAATGTGACGAACCATTGACTCAGGTCAACTTGAATTTTTTAAAGTGTCTGGAGTGCCAAACAGTCTGCTCTGCTGACATGGAAAGTCGACGGCATGACTTACAATGTGCCGAGGATTTATTTATGTCAGCGGAAAGTTTTATCCGTGTGAAAAGAAATGATGAAGCATTTGAAATTTTAAAACGCTGTTTAAATATCAGACAAAAATGGCTATTCAGAGATCATGATGATGTGACAAAAACATATGATGAATTAGGAAAAGTTTGTGCACTGATGAAACATTGGTATGATTCTATATTGTATTTAGAGAAAAGTATACGTGCTGTTCAGGAAAAATTTGGATTGGATAGCATTGAGCTCGCTCATGAATTAAATAAACTAACTGATATTTGTTTTGAATATTTCCAAGAGACGAGAGATAGAAATACGTCGGAGTACAGGTTATAAAAACATATTTTCGATTAATATAAATATGGATTTATTAATCCAACGTCATTTTTATTATTAACATATTTTTTTTTTTAAATTTATTATTTCAGATATGTTCTCACTTTAACTTGTCGTTCGCTTGCTGAAGCTGAAAAAATAATAAACATTGTATGCGATCCATGGTGTGATGTTTATTCAGAAATAATGAATAAACATCAAGAGTTGTCTGGAATGTTTCCACGTCTTTGCATTCAATAATATGCATTAGTATGATCATAAATTTATTTGCAAATAAACAAAAAAAAATATTATAATTGTGACAGTAAAATTTTTTCTTTCATTGCTTGAAATATTGTTTGTCAATAATTTTTTATCCTACGTTTTCTTGAAATTAAGATTCGTGGAAAGAAAAAAAAAAAAAAAAAACAAAAAAATGAAATAATTGATATTGCAAATGCCAATTTGAAATTTGTGTAGATAAATACACTTATAATAACGTATACGTATATTGGTTTTATATATATATATATTTAATGACTGTATATTTTTTTTTATTTATGAAATGGCATTTTTATCATAAAAGTATTATAATAATAATAATGATAATAGGTATTATATCAAATCACAAGATAAAATTCATTATATCGGATCAAATTCGATGCAAAACTATCGACGCATGTATAATTGTAGATCACATATTTTTTAGCGAGCATGTATTTATGTATATATATATATATATATATTTTTTATAAATTTAAATAATTATTTTTTGTAATATTCAATTTTATTTTATACTATCTAATATTCAAAATGATTAAAGTTTAACAACGATTTCAATGAAAAATTTAGGAATAAATGATGTGGGATTTATTATTAAATAAACATACATAATAACAGTGTATATAAACCAAAAAAAAAAAAAAATATTTGCAATATATACTAATGATAAAAATAAAATCAATTTAACAATAAATTCCATTATAAAACGAAATTAGCACAGCTCAAGATATTCGAAGACAGATTGAAACATGATAATTGCGTACATTGTTGTATCATTAGATTTTCTATTTTAGATTTTATTTTGTTATACAATGTATAATCATGAATAAAGATTATTGTTATACTTTTTTTCATTTTGTTTTGCATCACACATCCCATATACGCACATATTATTTTATTATTTTTTTTTTTTTACGTTGTTAGTTATTATTATTATTAATATTTATTTTTTATTATTTTTTATAATTCTTTTTACAAAATGTACAAGATGCTTAATTACACGATAATCAGATTAATGGAGACGAAAGTGAATGGCTAAAGTATATAATTAGCCTCATTTATTTTTTATTTTTTTTGTTTTTTTTTGTGTATTTCGTGTACGTGTTAGCTTCTTTGTTTTATCTGTATTTTCGAGGACAATCATACATGTAAATGTGTCGGCATATAATTCTTCTCTGCCTATCTCTTCTGTATTGTTGTTATCTTTATTGTGTGAGTACGAAAAAAAAACGTATTGTATATTGTATATTTGTGCAAAATTTCAATGAAGAATTATACGCGTATGTGTGTGTGTATTAGATAGAAAAAAAAAAAAAAAAAAGAAATAGAGTTTATAAAGATTATAAATATACCGACAGAAGAAAATAATAAATTTGTAGAGTAGTACAGTGACACAGAGAGAATGAATATGGATGAGGAGTAAATAAACGATGTCAGACAGAGATAGAAGTGGGAATGATTTGGATATCACTAATCAGGCACTTTACGATAGCCCCCCAGTTATTCATCGTACGAGTTTGTCATTCAACTCAACTACACACCCGTTCATTTGCCTTTTCTTCTTAGTCTTTTTTTTATTTTTATATTTTATATTATTTTTTTTTGTTTTTTCAAAGTGCATCACATTATTTTTGTTTAAAACTCTATATGAACATTCGTATGCACTATTTATAAACACATAAAATCACTTATTACCTTTGTTTGTTACGTGTTCTCTCATTTATATATGGAAATGAGGAAATAAAAAATAAACTTTTCAAAATTTTACCTTCACGTGCGCATATACATATATATATCTTATTATAATGGGTTTCATTGATTCGTTCCTTTGGAATCTCTCTGAACGTAATTTTATCAACATTACTTCTCGTTGACGAGAAAAAAAAAAAAAAAAAAAAAAAAATTAGAGTGTCGCGACATTACAAATGTTATTTTTATTTTTTGTTCAATTTTTTTTTGTTTTTTTTTTTTTTTTGGCACGTGTAGAGAGTACCAGGCACGGTAAATTCACGAGCGACGTCATTTTCATTTTGACGAGATATTCTCATTTTTAATTTATATATATATATATATATATATATATATATATATTTTTTTTTATCTTTCCAATTATTGGAAAGTAATCTTGGTGCGGAGATTAAAAATTAATTTCCCATTTTTAACGTAATGTATTTCATTATTATTCAGTAATTTATATTTTTTTCTAGGTCATAAGTTCTGTTGTATCATCTACTTCTGGATCATCGGGTGGTTCAACTCTCACTGCTAATTTTGTGTAGCCAATTGTTGATTCACGTCGCCTTGAGACAGCCTATTGAAAGAGCAGTCAATGTGATGAATCTGTTACAGATGTATGAGTAAAATAATAAAAATAATAAAAAGTAAATATTATTATAAGTATATTACCTGAAGCGCCACGAAAATGGCAATGAACAATGCAACTGAGGCAACGCATATAGCAATTGCCATCATTGTGGCTGCCGTAATAGCAAAAGTTGCTTCATGTTCCTTATTAATAGCATTATTAGAACCTTCAAATGCATTTTCATATTGTGATATATATGAGGTGTCTGGTATATCAGCACCAGGTACACGTCTCTTTCCCGCTGGTGAACTATTTCTACAGCCACCCGTTGCCGCATTGCATATACAACATTCATCAGTTTCATTTTTTTTCTCCGCATTGGGACAACACGGTACACATTGATTATTTAATTTATCAAGGTGTAATGGTAATGTACACGCAGCACAACTAAATTTTCCTTGGCCTGTACAACGTTTGCAGTCGGCATGGCAATTTCGACATAATTGCGTTAATGAATCGTAATATTGTGTACCCAAACATTCTATACACAAATCACCTGATAACATTGAATGTGGTGGACATGAGGTACACTTGAGCGGTCCTTCACCTTTACACGTGCGACAGTAATGATGGCATTTTTGACAACCGTAATTCGATTGGAAAAATCCCTCTGGACACTCTGGATGACATTCACCCGCTGCCAATTGCCATCCTAGTGGACACGTTACGCATTGATTGCGCCGTGGACCCAAACACGTTTTGCACGACAAATAGCATTTGGCACATCGACCCCGATCACTGTAATAACCTTGTGCGCATGATGAACGACATTCACCACTCTGCAATTGTAATCCGTCTTGACAACTGGTGCAATTTAATCGTGAAACGCACGTTTTGCATGTATGAAGACATGGTGAACAAATGGAACCGGTTGATTGGGCAAGTGAATAATAACCATCATCACATTGTGCAACGCAACGACGATCCTGAAGTAATAATGGAGTGGCACATGACAGACAATAATTATCTGTTGCACCCGCACAAGTTTCACATGTTGAATGACACGGTTTGCAATGATTATCCTCATAATATTCTGCGCTATCGCATTTACTACGACTTATTGGTGCACACACATGTTTTTTATTAATACTCCAACCATCAATGCAACTTGTGCAGCTTGCTGTGACGCATGTTGCACACCCAGGTGGACATGTTATGCATTCGCGACGTTTTTTGTCTGCGCTATAGCCAGCTGGACATGAATTACGGCACGTGCCATTAAGAGAAAATAATCCAGATTTACAGCCAATGCATTGTGTTTCAGCAGTACCATTGCATGTCTCGCATGTTGAATGACACGGTACGCAATTGTAATCTTGCGTTTCATATGTATTTAATGGACATGACGCATAGCATTTATTTTCATGCATTACTAAATGATGCTCACAACTGGTACAATGATCTGGTCGATCTTGACAGCTCGCGCAATTGGCTCCACACGGTACGCAAGTGCCATTTTCGGTATCTGCAAAACAAAATAAATAAATAAATAAAAACACATATAGTATGTTTCATTTTTTTTTTTGTTATTTAAATACAAAAATATATTTTTTTGATTACGTACTTTCATAATAACCCTCGGGACATTGTTGAAGACAAACAGCGAGATCAGTGACACGTAAATGTGCTGGGGCACATGATAAACATGAATCTTGTCCAGCACCTGCGCACGTTTCACATGATTCGTGACATGGCCAACAAACACCACCTTGATTTGGAAAACTTCGCGGTGGACATCGGCTAACGCATGTGCTGAAAAACAAGGGTTAAAAAAAGTTCGATTTTACATTACAAAAAAAAAAAAAAAAAAAAAAAAAAATATATATATATATATTTATATATGATATGTATATGTTTTTTTTTTCTTATACACAGTGAAAAAAATTGAGATTTAAACACACTTGTCAAGGCGATAAGCTTTGCATGCAATGCATTCAGTTGGACCTGGCCCGTAACATCCTTGATGATCGCATTGTGGATCGCAATCATGTAAAACAGTTCGTGATGGATCAAGTGAGCCTTGCAATAAATTGGTGATATCGTCAACTGATTCTCCACCATTACCGCTGGGTAAATCATTGCCAATTATTGGAGCTGGTGAACCGTCAAGTGATGCCACCGATGTCTTTACATTGGATGCCGCGCCCACGTAAGAACCCTGGTAATTGTGAAACGTAGATGGTTGAAAGAAGTCGAAGACATGGCTGGACTGACGTTCTGCAGCCAATGAATGAACAAATGGAAAGGAAGGTGATGAAGGTGATGAATGTGATGATGGCGATGATGGTGATGATGGGGATAGTGAGGATAGAGGATTGTATGGAGAATAATGCGTTTGTTGTTGTACCGAATTAAATTGTCGTGAACGAATCCTGATTGGATTAGTCGCCGTGCCGTAGAATATCAATTGCCATCTCTTCAGGATTCCTAGATAAAAAAAAAAAAAAAAAAAAAAAGAAAAAAATGGGAAAAACAAAAAAACAAAATAATAAATAAAAAATAATTATTATTGTAAATTATTATGAATTAATTATCAAAATAATTTTTTAAAATAAAAGTATTGAATTATATGTACCTGGTTTATTTACTAGTCGATTACCGGCATTTATTATTTGCAGTGTCCATCGTCCTTCGGCTTTTTCACCCCAAAAGTGTACACTTAAAAATGGCCAGTCATCAAAGTTTGAACTTATAACATCTCGTGGTCGTTCAAATAATAATGTTGACGTAGTACCCATGGGTGATGTGAGCAACAATCGCAGGTTACCACGTGGAAAGAATCGTAGTGAGACCTAAAGGAATCGTAAAAACGTAAATAAAACTATCACTATCGTAAATAAATATTGTTCGAAATGCGGAGTTGTTCGGGACTGTGAACTATATTTTTTATCGTCTACTTGCACTGCACGTTTACCATTCATTTTGAGATAAAAAAAAGAAAAAAAAAGAAAAAAAAAAAGAAAGAAATATATATTTTTATCTTTATCAGTGTATAAATAGTAGAGAAGTCATGAGAAAATTCTCTGTAATTTTCTTGCGCATTTCGTGTAAAGTTATTGATCGGAAAATTTTCTTTCACATTTATTTTTTTTGTTTATACATATATATTTCAATTTTTATTTATTTATTATTTATTAACTTTTTTTTTTTGTTGAATTGACAACGATGAAAAATGAGTTGACTCGTAGAATTTACTAGTATTCAATGTCAATAAAGTGCGTGAAAGAGGAAGAGAGAAAGAGAGAGAGAGAGAGAGGGTAAAACATATTTCTTTCCTACTCAAAAATACCGACGACTATCACACACGGATTTATTTACAAGTACAATATATCCAATGAGAATACGCGCAAGCAATACTGCTGTGTGTAGTCTATAAACTGGTACACGACATGTTCTATCCCACTGCCAAGTCATAGCTCACTATTTTACGAGACAGACAAAATCCAACTATTTATCTTTTAACGTGTGAAAAATAAATGCTTCGTGTCTTCATAATATTACACGATTTTGTAAAATTCCCTAAAAATTTTTCATTTTTGTCTTAATAATATAATAAATACTTTTCATTCCACAGTTGTTAATGTAGTAATAATAGTATGTGATGAAATATTATTCACGATTCAATTAGGTATATTTATTTATTCAAAAGAATAAAAATAAAGAAAAAAAAAAATTATTAAATGAAAATATATATAAGACGGTGAGATTTATAATCACAGAGGGAAAAACACGTAACGAAACAACACGAAAAAGCACCAAAGTTTCGAGTAATGCATTGATAAGTAGCCCTTTCACATTCTTTCAAATGTCCAATACATAAAATCTTTTTATTCTTCAACTTACCTTGCACTGAACGTGCTCAAGAAAACGAACTTCATTGAGAGTCCCACTGCATCCACTGACGTCAATGTAAGTATTCAAAGTATAACCAAATGTAGGATTTATTTGCTGGTCTTCATTTATCTCTTGTGACTTGCAAATACGCTGTGGTGGAACATTTGTCCATTGTTCTGCTAAATTAACCATTCCCCCGGCATCCATTAAACCATAACCAAATTTATGAGAAACTTTTCTCTTAACGCCATTCAATATCCATCCGGATTCCTTTTCCAATGGCGCTGATCGTGATGTAAGTACTACCAAATATTGCATGTCACGCCAAGTTAAAGTGGGATTGGCTTCGAGAGCAAGTGCAGCTATACCAGCGGCTAAAGGCGCAGATGCTGAAGTTCCTGTGTGTTCAACGGTGCATATATGATCCGGACGTAATTTAGCATCCATGTCAACAGTAGCAACGCTCTTGTCACTGCCAGGTGTACCTGATGAATAAGTTGATGCCAATGTTGAACTACATTCCTCCAAATACCATGGCTTATATCCACCTTGTGTTGCACTTGATATTGATAGAGTAAAAATACTATTGGTATACCCGTCACAATTACATGAATCAGTGTGACGTCCACCATTACCTGAGGCCCAAACAAAAATTGAACCTTTACCACCGCGACCCTAAAATAAATAAATATAAATTTTCAAGTAGTTTATTATTATTATTATAATTATTTCTTGTCTCTTTCAGCGGGATTAAATTTATATGCGATGCAATACTTACACTGGTTACACCGAAGATAAAGGCACGTCGTGCTAATGGACCAGGTCCATCAACGGTTTTACCATCATCTTCTGGACCCCAGGATGCTGAATAAATGTCAATATGATCGGGATTAAGGCCCAAAGCACGTGCTTCCACTGCATCATTCACTACTCCATCCAACATTCTGACGCCTGTTGATTAAATTTCCATATACATACATCATTATATACATATACAAACCACTCAGTTACTCTATGTATATTAACTACATGGTGCTGGTTTGTCGAGTCTTTTAGTGATATTGGATTTGAAATTTATCACATGGAAATAGGAGTAGGTATTCGAGTTTTTTTTTTTCTCTGACAGTTATTTTATTTTATTTTATTTATTTATGTATTTATTTTTTTTTTTTTGTCGTTAATTAAATTTACTGGAATATAACAGGAAAAAAAAAAAAAAAAAAAAAAAAACAATATATTTACATGTTGCCTTATTGGTGAAGTGAACAAAAATTAAAAAGTCATCTGGTAATTCCAGTGATAAAAATTGTAAAAGGAGCTAAATATTGAATTACTTAGTCACTAGAACACTATGGAAACGATGAAAAAAAAAAAAAAAAAAGTTTTTATGTGACAAAGTTTTTATTTCCACATACTCATACGTATTGTATAAGAATTGGTAAATTAATACTCATGCCTCGGATCACATAATATAAAGAGCAATTGAAAATAAATAAATTTTCTATAAGTTAACGAAGCTAAAGTGCCTAAGGTACTTAGATAATGTTTTATTATTAAAATTCCTTTGATGAAAATTAACTTGTGTGAGAGAATAGTGAATTTTCTGTCGAGCAGAAATTTTACATTATGACTAAACTTAGCTATATTAACGACATTTACAACCATTGAAAATCATTGTATAGTGATAACTACATTGAGTAATACAAACTTTTTAGAGGAAATTTCAAAATGAACAATAACAATGGATCAGCGTGAACTTGGTTAACAATATCGATAAACCCGTGAAACAACGAAAAGTGACAATGAAAATTGCTCATAAATTTAATAGAATATTGTTTCAATAAAAAAAAAAATAAATAAAAAAACACGTATAAAAATAAAAATACATTGAATTATAATAAAATTTTTATAGCAATTCAATCTACATATTTTACAAATTAAAAATAATAAAATTTAACTCATCACGATTTTTATTATAACTAAAATAAAAAAATAAAAAAATAATTTTTTTCACGACAAATAAGATTTTAAATAATTTTCATATGTAAATAATTCATCAAAATTGATTGAAATTTACTCTCATTAAAAAAAAAAAATAAATAAATAAATAAATGAATAAATAAAAATAAAGCAAATAAAAGAATGAAATAAAAATAACAAATAAATTAAGTTAATAAAAAATGAAAAAATCAACAAAAAAACAAAAAAAAATTGAAAGAAATGAACAGTTGTGTGACATTAATTTTGGAAATGATTTCACGTAAATTGTTCCCACACTATTGGCGGTATACTTGGCACAGATGGTATTAAACGTCCGTGGTCTGGGTATCGTATATGATCAAGTGTCACAACGAGAAACAGAGTGAGAGCGAGAGAGAGAGAGTCAGATGAAGGGGAGAACGAATAAAAGCGAAAGTGAGTTAGGGGGAAATGAGAAGTAGGGGTTAAGATATATAGTATGAGTGACACTGGAAATTACCTCCAATACTGGCATTATAAGCAACTCCAACACCACAGTATTGGTTGAAGGCAACAGCAGCCACTTCACCAGCACACCGGGTACCATGTTTATTATCACCATTGTCTTGTGGCATTGGATCATTATCATTATCATTAATATCTGTACTAGCTTGATGATCATAATTAAATGCTAAATCTGGATGATTTGTTTGTATTCCATCGTCGAGAATCGATACAACGACACCTTTGCCTGTATAACCCTTTTGCCACGCCTGTTCGAGATTCATATCAAATCCATCTTTAGCACCGCCATTCTATTGAAATGAAAAAAAAAATTGAATCATTTGTTAATGACGTGTATCAAAATTTGTAAATCAATAGAAATAAATAAATTATCTTGGGTATAATTAATTTGATACTTACTAAATACCATTGCTCCTTGAACAGTGGATCGGGAAATATATTTTGATGTGGTGTACCATGATTACGTTGGAATCTTGTAGATGTCAAATCACTAAATAAACTGGAATAATCGTGAAATCCAAAATCTGATGGAAAATTGAAGTCTCGTTTTTTTCGACGTTTCTCGTATTGCTGTTGAAACCATTCAATCTGTAATGAATAAAAATATAAAAGAAATAATTAAAAACTAATTCATATTTAATTTTTAATAAAAAAAATATATATATATTATATATAAATTCACATGTGGTTTTATAATATAGTAAAGTGAATTTTGTCGGTAGGCAGATTATAAATTATTCGTTCAATCTCACCAAGTTTCATCTCGGACATACACGAATACCCTAAACAATTCTCATATCCTCAACTCACATGGTCTGACTAAGCGTTGCTTCCAACTACTTACTTACACACTCATAAACTACTCGCGCATGTCCATTTATTCATTTACCCATTTGTTCTCACCTTTTTAGTGTATATATAACCAAAAGTTCATATACAAAACTGAATACTCTGTGGGTGTTTCATATATTAGACTGGTGGTATACACACCCAGAGTTCGAATAGTCCGGTTTATAAACAGAACAACGCCACAGGCATTCATAATCCAACCGTGTGTGTTACTATTACTGCAATAATAACCCGTAACTAAATCAATCTTCTATAAAATTTGTGGAAAAAAAAAATTTATTTAATCTAACACATGATTGGATTTAATAAAATTCTTTTTATCAATCACATATACACAGATATATATTTTATTCCTTCAAATTTAATAATAAATCAATTACTGATCAATGCCCAGTGATTGTAGCATTGGAAAATTACTAGATTTCAAAGTTTTAAATTGTAGATAAGAAAACATTTTCCTGTTTATTTAAAATTTTTTCTGTTAGTGCAGTCTGTTGCAGTAGAACAAAGTTAGTAAAAATTGTCACGAGGTAAAACACAGTGCACAATGTTTTTTAATGGCTACAAAGTCATGACGTTGAAAGTAAAGTAGTAAGTACTGGTCCAAATGAATCTCATGTCATATAATTAAAGTGTTTACCGAACAACTGGATATTTTATTGACATACACTGAAGTCTTAGTGTGTTATGTTCGTAACTAAAAAAAAAAAAAAAAAAAAAAAAAAAAAATCTACCAGACTTTTTTATCGACACATTTTTTTTTCTTTTTTTTTTTTTTTCTATATTTTTATACCTCATCAATGCTGATTTCCCATAAGACGATAGAAGATAGTGCAGTATAAAATTAAAGTCTGATGACAATAAAATTTTAACCAAGATATATTTTGATATTATTATCTATTTTCTCATTTTCCGATATTTTTTATGATTATAAATTATTATTATTATTATTGTTTTTTTTTCCCATCAATATTGAAAATGAAACTACACGTTATTGATGCAATTTTATCATACAGAGTGAAAAAGTAATGATACAGTGAGCCACATTTCACTCATGGAGAAAATCAAATAATGTCGGTCTCGATCAATTTGTAATTCAATATACAGTCTAGTGAGACGAATCTCCAGATGAGATAAATGTATTATTTACAGTTTGTTGGATACCAGAGACAATATTCTGGTGAACGGAAATAAGGATTAGATAGTAAATAGAAAGAGAAAGGTAAAGCAATGGTATTTGCTACTACTACTGCTACTGCTGCTACTACAATTGCCAGTATTCCTGTTACTAGTGTTACAGTAGAGTCGAGTAAATTGATGACTAGTATTTAGTTTATAATGAATGACAATAGTGATAGGTGGTTGCACAATTCGATATTGTACCTATTGCAGTGATATATTTACATTAAATTTAGTTGACCCATCAAGTTACGTGTACAATAGGTTTCATTTCAGTTCATTGGGAAGATGTTGAGTTGTTATCCAGAACAAATACCAAACAAGTTCAAGACTTTTTTTTTTTGATAAGTGTGTGTGTGTGAGTGTGTGTATATGTAGGGGCAAGTCCTCACAATGAGTTTGACGGAGGAGACGCGGCCAAAAAAGGTCAGGGGATGATTGATCGTCAACGATGTCCAATCTTCAATTACTTGGGTTGAAATGAGTTCGAGAGTTTAAGAGTTCTATTGTGGAGAAACGACGAAGCAAAAGTAGATTGGAGTGATGGAAGAGATGTATACAATATAACCAACAAAATTTATATAGGGAAATTGATTAGAGTTCCACGGTGTGTGTCCGTGTACGCTTGGACAATGAAATTTAATTATTATAGAGTTTCGTAATGTGTAAAGTTTGAATATAAAGTGACATGAATGTGTATCGATGAGATGAGTATTAAATTTATTATTGATTTAATACTGCGTTAAATTTACTTACTTGGGGTTCATCACGTAGTAATTCGTTATGATGCTCGCTCATGTCGATTGAACGTTTATGCACATGATTGTGGACAAAGAGATAATATTTTTGTAATGAACCAATCTGTAACAAATATAAATATAATACATAATTAGTTTTAAAATGGCTTTTAGTAATAATAAAAAAATTTTATTTTTATTTTTTATATAAAAACAAGAAGTTAAGAGCTAAAATGAAAGACTTTTAAGAAATTAGTTTGATCAAAGTGACATACACTGTGTACATTTACACAGAGTAATGGAACATTTTATGTCTTGTATTAATAATAAAGACGAGCATTCTAACAACTAGAATATGAGCGTTATATTAAAAAAAAAAAAATAATAATAATAATAAACAAACAAACAAAAAAACGTTCGTTACGCATTCAACAAAGATATCTTTTTTTTTTTTGTTTTTTTTTTTTTTACTAGCGTTCGTAACATTCGAAGAATCCAGAAAAACGACACATCATTATTTCTATATAAATAAAAAATTATAAAAATGCATCAGACCGATATATTTTTTTACATATATATTTCAACTATTTATATAGACACAGAGTGAGAAAAAAGAATTCTTATGATAATTTTCTGCTTGGCTTCGTTCCATTTTCTGTATTTGACGCATCCACAATGAAAAAAAAAAAAAAAAAAAAAAAAAAAAAAAGAACGAAAAAAAAATGAATGAAATAAAAAAAAAATTTATATATCTCCCACAGTATGTTCTTCAATAGTTATACATAAATGGGTAAGCGAGGAATATAAATAACAGAATAAAAAAAATAATAATAATAATAAATAAATAAATAAATAAATAAATAAAATAGAGAACTGTGCGGTAATGATTGATTATATTAATTTTAATTTATTCGATGCATCATGTCCAATTTATGAGAAATGATGATTTAACACGATATCACACTTGGGTGTATATATATAAGGGTTTTTTTTTTTTTCTCTCACCCTCGTTTTCACCGTCATTTTACAGTCCCACTCCTCTCCCTCCCTCTTTTTTTCTGTTCTTTCTTTCATTCTTCTTTTCTTTTTTTTTCTTTTTTTTTCTTACCCCTCTTCATCTGTTATTCCACCACAATTTATAACCACCGGCTTATCCGCGGGAGGGCACTCGAAGTACAGTTATAACTAAAAATTGTGGAATAAATCTGAAAGAAATCCTTAAAGTGGGTGAAGAGGAGGGGGAGGGAGACCGAGAGGGAGGGGGGGGGGGGGTAGACGAGACGCTCAAGTTACGCAATTTATGGTTATACGAGGCGAAAAAAGAAAAAAAAAAATATGAAAGATTGAGAAAGTAAAAGGCATTATTGTCGTTGCCAAATTGACGCAATATCTAAGAATTTATTACAATTTATATAAAATGTATATATATTTTATTAGTTAATAAACATATACAATATATTTGATTACTTTAATTTATTATATCATTAAAATATAATATTAAAACGTACTTGAAGCAATTTGATTATATATATTGCGAGTGGTCACGTAAACTTCTGCTGTGGTGACCTACAGAATCTGATATGAACGCGCTAACTAAATCAAGTGAAATATATTCTTTGTCTGGCACTCGTGCATGATAACCCATGAGAGAATTCACGGTATAACTAAAGCGAAATTTATCAATTAATTCCATGTGACATGCGCTATTAATTTATCAATATATATATATATATATTCACAATAAACAATTATTCATATGTTCAAATAAATTAATTAAAATTTTATTTGCTGAAGAGTCTTATTCAATTATAATATAAATGAAATTATCGGTGAATTGTCACTGATCAAATATTTGATTATTTTATTTTGGAAATTTTTCAATTGGTGTAATTAAAAAAAATCACATTTTTCTCTCAATTTAATATAATTATTATTAATAATATTAATGAAGTAACAAACATTGCGATTTATTTTTCTATCAAAAAAAAAAAAAAAAATAAATAAATAAATGGGAAATGGAGACTGATATTTTGCATTTCCAAATTTACCGATTGCATATTTACCATGTGTAAATACGTGCGGGTTTTAGTTTGCTATATTTGGTGATGTATTTCATCGGGGCTATTGAACTTATCTCTTTACTCTATTTTTCATATATATATATATAAAGCAAAATGGTATATGGTGTATTGCCATTACTTCATGCATAGGTACGTCCTTTTCGTTTTACTGACAGAATATATTATATGTATACATGTGGTGTAAAAAACTCCATATTCACAATGGAGTAGAAGTTCAATAAAACTACGATTACAGTAGGTCCCCCCCCCCCCCCTCCCCTTTTTTTTCTTTTAATTTTTTTTTTTTTCCTTTATTGGTTGATGGAAATCGATGAGACGAAATTTCGACAACTATTTACATTTATATATTTTTTCTTCTCTTCTATTCATTAGTGAGTTTGACAATTTTATTGTGTATATGTGACAATTTATTTATTCTTTTTCCGTTTTTTTTTTTCTTTTTCTTCTCTACTGTCCCCTAAATTTTTGATCAAATATTTGTCGTGTTTTTTTATGATTTTTAATTGTTAATTTTTCAATTTTTTCCTCTGAATTTTTTTCCTCTCACGTTATTCCTTTTTTTTTCTTGGTTTTTTTTTGTTTTTTTTTTTTGTTTGTTTCATATCACGAGGAGCATAAAGACTTAAATACAGTTCACAAGTACAGGACTTTGAAAAGAGATCATGTCAACGACGGAGACATTAATTCCACTTCATTCGACCTGGCATTGGCGCCACTCGATCTGTCTGTCAATTCGTGTTGTTGCCCTTCAATAATATACTTTTATCCATCGGAAACTTTTTCGAACAGTGAGAAAAAAAAAAAAAAAAAATAGTAAAAAATAAAAATATTAATCTAAGTTTCAAATAAAAAAAAAAAAATAATAAAAAAAAATTTGGAAATTATTTAACTTCAGACAACTTATATAGTTTTTAGTGAAGATTCTGTGAAGTGTAAATATTTATCCGAGTATTCGTGTATGTATATACATATACTAAAATGTATGTGTATAGGTGTGCTCTTGCCATTATGATATTATGCATCACTGAGCATTTAATAAAAAACTCTTGACGTCATGTGCAGAAATTGAGTGGTAAATACAGTTTTTCCACTAGTTTGAATTCGAATCACGATTCAATTGTACATATATATATATATATATATGTGAGTGTGTTTACCAATGTGAAGAATAAAAAAAAAATGATGAAAAATGAGTAGAAAAAAAAGGAGAACAAAAGAGAGAGAGAGAGAGAGAGATAACAGGCAAAAGTTATGTGTAGTCGATTGGTCTCATTCTCACGTTTTTATTCTATATTCAGTTTTGAATGAAGTTAGTTTGTGAGTTCGCACAGTGTGAAACTGTAAATATAAGTATACAAACATAAATATATTGTTGGGTATCTTTTGATTGTGTACAAAGTCAACCACAGAAAAAAAAAAAAAAAAAAAAAAAATGGGATAGCACATCAACTTTTTGTGTCATTGACTTTAATACCGCATTGCACTGGTCCATATAATTTTTTTGTTTATTTTGATTATATACCTGTATATATCAAATGTAAATTCATTAAATTTACCATCCATCCCCATTTTTTTCAATCGCATCAATTGTATATATATACAATGGCGTATACGATTGAAAATGATAAAGAGTTAGATACATTTCTGTCTTTTTTTGCTTGTTTTTTCTTATATATATACTTGATAATAGTAGAAAATATATAAAAGCAACTTCTAACGATGTCCTTGTAAACGGAGAACGAGTAGACTCGTTGGTGAATTTTACGACGAAAAATTGTCAACGTTTCTTGCTGATTTATGGTGACTCAAGGTAGACGAAAGAGATAAAAAGTGAGAGTGAGTGAGTATGTGGGAGAGAAAAAGAAGTAGGGGGGTGTGGGCGAGCGGGGAGGGAGAGGAGAAGTGAAGAGAGAATGAAAGTAAGAAAAAAATTTTGAGGCTACGTGGAAAAAAAGAAGATGCTTGACGAACTGAAGTGATAGAAAGGAATGTGCAACAAAGAATTTAAAGAAAAAATACAGAAGGGAGAAAAGAAAAAAAAATAATGAACGAACGTGAAATGTATGAGGTAAAACGGAAGTGAATGTTGGTGATATTAGTGATTTTATATGTTGATATTTTTTACTGCTATTACACTACGGCTTTTATATTTGTGAAAGTTCATAAATTTTTTTGTTTATGACACGGTGTGTGTGAGGTTTTTTTTGTTTTTTTGCTTTGCTTTTTTTATTTATATATATTTTTGTTTTTTTTTTGTTTTTTTTTTTTTTCAAAACTTCATATAACTTTACTTTATGGTTTAATTATTTTACTAATTATTTATTGATATTGAAGGATCAAGTTGTGATATGTTTGTGAAATTTACGTAAATGTATAGAGGAAAAATAAATAAATTAAAAAAAAAAACAATAATAATAATAATAAATAAATCAAGTTGTATAATTTTAATTAACTGTGCAATTTTTTTTTTTTTTTTTTCCCGTTTTTATTCTCCATATTATTTCACGCTCCAATTGGTTTGTCAATGTGCACCTTCAACGTTTCAAAGTTTAACCTCGGTAACTTCTCTCCATCAACTGACTCCAGAAAATTTTTTTTGTTGTTCATTATTTTTTTTTTGTTTTTTTTTTCTTCTACTTTTGTTTACTTCTAAACATTGAAACCATTTAATATTTACTCGTTACCAATTATATCATCATCATTTTCCATTTTCCATTTAAATTATTTATTTACAATTCAATGATTTTTATTCAAGTTAGCAATCAATTCCAGTGCATTATATTGTACTATATTGAAAACTTTAATTTCAATATTTCCTTGTTTCCCTTTTTTAAAAAATTTTTTTTATTTCTTAAATTATATTTCATTTACCCAAGTGCAATTAATATGAGAATATTCCATATAGGAATTCTTATTCAAAATTAAATGGAATTCAATACGAAATGGATATGAAATCTCAATAAATGTATGTGCCAAAGACAAATTAATAGAAAATATCACAGTCAAACTAAACCCATTTCAATAATTATTCCTATCTATTACTATTTGAATTGACCCAATTATTTTCTAATAATAATTTGTTTCAAATCGTCCTATTTTAAATTATAAAATTACCACAAATATTTATATGTTAGTATATAATCTCAAATAATATATTCATATTCATACACATTCAATCAGCTTATGTAATATGATACAAATATAAATTTACCTCAACATATTAAAAAAAAAAACACATATATATATATACATCGTTTTGCATGTAAATCCAAATGTAAATCGCATTGCATATATACAATGTAGAATTGAAGCTTGAACATGTGCTACAACCACCTTATGTAGATACTTTGTCGAGATTGAGTTTCGTTAAGAGTACCATGTGTATATGTATGTATATAAATGTTGTTATGGGGGGGAATAATAATTGAGAGGTCCTTGTGGGAGTCACGTTGCTACCCATCACATTACTGCATTCGCCATGTAGTGCACAAGTCTGTAATCCAACTGATCACGCCTTGCCATTCTGATAGCTTCACGCCATTCAATTAACCCGGATTTCTCTTTGGCTCTTCCACTGTCTATTTGTCTGGGTACACTCGGATATTTCTCCTTTGCCATATCGTGTAGATGATTAATCCAGTGTGCTCCTATTCGATCTTTTGGATAAATGTAACATATAATTTTCCGATACTCAAAATCCATTGATCTCTAATGATGCCTTAGTAATCGATATTAATATTTGAATTGTACTTGATGGTAAAGTCAAACGTCATGATCAAAGACACTACTAATTCTCCAATTTCTGTGTATTATTATTATTATTGTTATTTTATGGTTATTGTAAATAGATGTGGATATAATTCATCAAAGATTTTGATTAAATTATTTTTGTATTAGTATTGTTTTCAGAAAATATTTAGTTGTGGAATTGAGGGTTAGTATAAAATTATTAAATTATTGATGATGATAATGACGATGAAGATTTTTTGTAATTAATCATGGAATTTCAATCACTCCTTTATTCAATTAAATTGCGCACATACTGAATTTAATTCCAATAAAATTCCATTTATTTCATTTAGATTTTCCGAACAGTTTTCCAAATATTTTCACTTTGTTTTATTTGATTTTTTTTTTTATTTCAGTTAGTGCTCCCCAACTTTTTAGAGATTTAATTTTTTATTATTCATTGATTGGAATTTTCTTTGTTTTTTTTTTTGTTTTTTTGTGGATTTCACATTCTTCGTTATTTCCATTATTAATTCAATGCATTATTTTATAATTTTATTGCATTTATAAAATTTTATTTTCACATATGAAAAATAAAATCACGAGTGAGCGTGATAAGTTCAATTGCGAACTCTCATTTTTCCGTTGATGTTAGCACTACATAGATTCTCATGCATAATAAAAGAAGTTGAGTTCTCATTTCATTTGCGTATTAATAAAAAAAAAATAATAATAATAATAAAAATAAAAATTTCTAATGAGTTTCATTCGCCCTTTACGTTGCATAGAAATTAATTAAATTTTGTCTCCATCAAGATGAGATTGAAGAGGTTAATGCTCTCTATTTTTTTTTTTTTTTTTTTTTCTTTCTTTTTCCAATCTTTGATGCTATCTAATGCTATCAGGAAACTCAAATATCCATAAGAACTTTTTATAACATCACTATATACTACGTAACCCAAGTATAATGATGAGAATAATTTTTTTTTTTTGTTTACGATAGTCAATATCTAGGAAAATATTCAAAGTAAAAAATAATTAAATAAATCATTTGAATTTTGAAGTAATGTATAATTATAATTATTATACATTATCAATTATTATTTGTTATTAATAATTTTGTTTTATTTCAAAAATTGAGTGGTTGATGCACTTGATTGAGATAATAAAATAGAGCAGTGTAGAGCAAATGAGTTGAAACATGAGTGGATTTAATTAGTTTTCTCAGTTTACGTTATATCAAAAAGTTTGGGATGTAGCAAAATGTGAGTTGCCTCCTATGCCTAGCAAGTGAAAACAAAAATCACTCAACTTGTATTATTCAACTTGAATGAAAATCGGGGGAGATGAACAAAAAAAAATGTATACATGAATAGACCATAATAATTAATATATATCTAGGCTATTTTATTCTATACATAATCATATTCAAAGTTGAAAATATATTGTGAACTTTGAACTTTTAATAGTAGTATATGCGTCGAATAATAATTAACTGATTAATCGTGATTCACGACTCCTATCTCATGTACATCTATTTGGCCGATTACGTATGCCAGTCGCACAGTTGTGTTACAGTGTTATCGTTGTCAGACACAGTATAACCAACTATTGGAGTGGAAGCATCAACCCCTTTATTCATACTGGTTATATGCAGTGTCCAACGTCCCTTAAAGTCATAGACTTGGGGTAGCGTCCTGTATCGGATATCCAATGAGACCAAACACTTCATTGCGTTAGTTAGATGTGATGGTGAAGCTAAAGTAAATTTGTAATATGACGGAATTTTGAGGAATAGAAATGCATATTTGTAGAAATATGAGGTAGAAAATAGAGGTTTGAATGTTCAAATATGTTGAGTAGAGGATGATGATGATTATTATTTGAATTTAGTACGATGGAAAATGTGAATGAGATGTGAATGAGACATGTATGAGACACATTTGCTTTTGCTTTGAAGTGTATGAAATTATGAAATAGAACGTGATTATATGGGAATAAATTTTGTATAAAGTTTTGAAATAATATTGTCTGTTTTATTGAAAAATTTTTTCGTTCTGTATCTTTGTTTATTTATTTATTTTTAAAATTTTTAACATATTGATAAATGTAAATTTTTCATTTATTCCAATAAATATTGAATATAATTATGAAATAATAACTAGTGTTTTTACTAATTTATTATCATTTATTGGAATGAATTCATCTATTATTTATTATATGATACGTTAATTTATGTACATTTGAATTATATATAACTGAGTTTTACAATTATAATTAAAATCTCCATTTGAAATAATTTATTTTTTATTTTTTTTTTTTTTGACTTTTTATAAATAAATTGGTATTTTTTGATGGAAAATCAATACACGATTGATGTAGTGCCGAAATAAATTAACAAATTCTCAGGATGTTTTCATGTTTCAATTTATTTTATTAAAAATACCAACATTGCCATTGTACGTTGATGTATATGAGAATATTCACAATCAAATTATTTCAAATGGGAGAATATCAATTTCAATAAAATCAAAATCATCTGTTTGTTTATTTTTATTGAAATAACTCAACTATTAGTTACAATTATCACTGTTCCATTCATTTTTTTTTCTATTTTTTTTTTTTTTTTATCCAAGTTTATTGTATTATTATTATTATATATGTACCAACAAGATGAATATCCAGATGCGTCTCTTAAGCTCAATTGTTGAATATTACATAACTCCAACATGCATACTAATTATTACTGGCGACTGTTTCGACGGCGGAAGGTCGTATAATGAGTGTGTGCATGGCAAAGAGAAACAGACTATGCAGAGAAATTTTGCAGTACAAAACAAAAAAAAAACAAAAAAAAGAAAAAGGTAAAAATGGATAGCGAGAGCAGTAAAGTATTTTATCAAACATTCAAGTGTTCACGGGGACGCACGCGGTCTACTTATTCTAGAATTTTAAAATATTCTCCTTTCGTTTATTTTGTGCTTTTTACATATGTAAAAGTAAAAAGTAGAAAATTTGAATATGACAAATGGAGTAAAATAGACCAATTCATACAAAAAAGCAAAATAATAATAATTATAAATAAATAAATAAATAAATTTAAAAAATAATAATAGTAATAAAAACATGATTGAATTAAATCATGATATTGTAACAATTTATAAATTTATATCCCATTTTATTTTTATATATTTCACACTTATCAAAAAAAAAAAATAAAAAAAAATAAAAATAAAATATATAAATAATTGTTATTTTTAATTTTTTCATTAATCAGAATTTAATTCCATTCATATTTATTAAATATAATAATAATAATATATTATCCATTAAAAATATCCGGGCTATTTTGGACATATGGGCATGTGGATTTATTTAAAAAGAGAGAGGGAGAGAGAAAAAAAAACAAACCCATATCCTGTTATTCTGCAATATGACCAATTAATAGCATGTATATTCACTCACAATTGCACTGTAATATTTATTCTATGAATATTTTATTACACACATATATATATTTAAATGTGTATATATGCACATGAACAAATTGAACATGATGGGAATTTTGATTGGTCGATTGGGTTATGTTGATTGTTTGACAAACCCATCATTAATTTTTAGTGTTGAATTATTTTACGATACGAAAACGTAACGAGCAGAGAAAATTTCCGGTAAATTCTAACACACACGTATTTGCACCAACAAATGATTGAATAACTTTAAACTGTACATATATAACACGATAGTGTAGAGAAATGTGATATAACTGAGTGAGGGTGAGAGGTGTTTTGCCTGGCATTCGGCCAGATTGCTTGATGAGAAATGGTGAGTGAGAAAAAATGAAAAAGAATGAGAAAGAATGAGAAAGAAAAGTGGCGAAAGAATAGACACAACAGTATTAGAATTGGACGACAATTTGTATAAAGGGGGAGAAGAAAAAAGGGATTCCACAGAATTTCAAACTATTTTACGCAGCCACTTCCGGATGATCACTCTTGTGTTTGCTAGTGACATACACTTAATTTATAGGAGTGCAAATTTATCAGGATATAGTGAAAACAAACAAACAAACAAACTGTCATTTTTTGTTTGTTCATGCGATTGCTTAATTGATGAGAGAATAAAAAAATAGAATTGTATTTTTAGAAATAAGTAATGAAAATAGTGATATGAAAATAAAATTAAAATAATTACAGGATTTTTTTTTCATTTTTTTTTTTTCAAGTTTTTTAGTTTTATATTTATTGTTATTTTCTTTTCTACTGTGAAGAAGTAAAACTTCGATTGATGAACAGTTTTCAATATATAAAAATTTATATATATATATATATACATACTGGATTATATGACATTATTCTTGGTAAATTGGCATTGGCGTTGAGCGATTTATTGTAGTACAAATTGAGAGACGATATTTATTGGTCCCGAATGGGAAATGCGTGCTCGTCCATTGCATTCACTGGATAAATCATCCAATTGATTTTACTCTATAGATTGACCACTACATATCTATATTTCCTTTACTATTTAATTTTATTATTTTTCTCATTCAATATATTTTATTATTTTACTTCTCTTGAATGTAATTCTCATTATTAAATGATGCTCACTGTAATATATATATATATATATATATATATATATATATATAATTTTATATTTACGTAATGGCAAACGAAATTTTGAATTATCTATTATCACATTTTTTTTTTTTTTTTTTTTTTTTTTTTTGTAAATTGTAAAACAATCAATTAAACAAAAAAATGAAGATAAAAATAAAAAAAGTAATACCAATTTACAGATTTTAAATTTGAATATTTTTTTTGTTTTTTTTGTTTGGTACAATTTTAATTACGTATTATTTTTCAAATAGAAATGGCAATATTCAAGTTTTTTGTTTTTTTTTGTTTTATTTGTCCAAGATAATTGCTAATTTCTATTGAACAAAAAAATATCATAAAGTGGAAAAGAAAAAGAGAATAATTCCAATATTTTTATAATTGCTATGTGAATATATATGTATACACAATTTTACGAATAAAATAATTCATATACAAATAAATAATGTCTTGTATAAAATACAAATATTAACGTAACAATAGACAATGGAAATTGAAATGCTTTTCATATGAAAATTCTTAATATAAATTTGAGAATATGAAGCTTAGAAAACTATTTACTAAATAAAATTATTCGTAAATTAAGAGAAATAGGAGATAAAAGATGGAATGAAAGATGAAAAATGAAAAAGAAAAAAAAAAAAGAAGAAAAATACGAATAAAATTCACTCTTAAAATGCTAGTAATTTTTCTTCTGCAATATATAAAAATGAATTTTTTTTTTTTTTTCCCTGCCTCAATTAACCATATAAATATGTTGCTATTGTATGATTCTTGTGTAATAAAATTCATCTAATATGCTTCGTTGATCTTATTAGAATTATAATTAAATTGTAGAATTTTGTACAGTTGAAAAGGAGAGTGAGGTAGAAGGCAAAAGAAGAGAAAATGAGGGGGCGGATGACAAAGAGTGAAAGTGACTTCTGTATATAACTCTGAGTTGAGAATAACGTCTCGTTGAATAAGCCGTTCGTGGGAAATTATCACATCGCGGTTCCACGCTGGCAGAATTATTCGTCTCGTTTGCCATGAATGCTTCGATTAAATCCGGTTGGTAGTTATAGACAAGAGTGGCGCAAGGCCACTAAATGAGTGGTAGAGTAAATTTTTCGAGGAAAGAGAAACGAGAGACGATGATTGTAGACATTTGCCAAGTAATACATATTCTCTGACAAAATTAAATTGATACTTTCGATAACTGTGTGATACAGTTTAAATACTGAATATAAATTTTAATTAAATTGTTCATAAACTATTTTCCATTGTTGAAATATTATTTTGTTCAATATTCAAATTAAATGTAAATTTAATTATTCATATCTATTCAATAATTCGTAAAATTAATTCAAGCATGAATTAATGTCGATTAAGTGTGACGGGGATTTAATTCAATGAGATATTATATAATTTCATATTTGTCATTATCAGATTTTCAATTTCACGATATAAATCACAATTTTATCGCGGCCACAATCACAGAATAATCTCATGAGAAAAGACAATATAAGTAATGAGAAAAAAAAATAAAAATAAAAGAAAAAAGAACAATCAATGCGAATTGAAATTAATATTCATCTGGATATTCAATGAAAGATTCATGGATATATATATATATATATATAAAATGGAGAAAAAAAAAAAAAAAACGAATAGAATATAGAAATTGAAGAAAATGAAATTGAATAATGGAAGAAAATAAAAAGTAATAATGAAACAAGAGATAAATAATACTTAAAAATATTTATGTCGGTGCTTTAAGATATTGAATGGAATCCTGAGTGTATTGCCAAGTAAAAGAAAAGGAAAAAAAAAAAAAATTCTCATACCACTGTCATATATGATGAATAAAAATCGATTAATTTTGAGCAAGCCAACTTGCTTGAATTGATGAAAAGAAGGGAAACAGCTCGTTAATACAATTCGACAAAGTCCGGAATTCAACTCATGGAACGGGATATAGATGAATTGGATAATCTATGAGTTGCTGCCAAGGCTACGATGAAAATTGGTGGAATATGTAGATAGATTGGGCAACAGAGATAGATAGAAGAAAAGGATTGAAACAAAAAAAAAAAAAAAAAAAAAAAGAAAGAAATGGGTAAAGGTAAGACGTTGTGGCAACTGTATTCACTCAGTGGAAATCAATGCGCGAAGAGAATCCTTTCCGCCGTCTTTATCCTTTACGGAATTGCGCGGTTAGAATTTCAAAGTTTTCACCGCCTCATTGCTCCAACCCCTATTTCATCATCACTCCATCAACTTGACACGTCTTCGTTCCCATGTCGCAATTTTCATAACGAGAAAAGATGAAAAGATCTGCGTAGACGTGAAAAGGGATAAGAGGTGGAAAAAGGAAATGGGAATCTCGTTCCAGTTCACTTTTCTGTCGGGCAAATCGTGCTGCAGTAATTCTTTCCATATTCTTCCATGTGATTTATTATTATTATTATTCTTTCTTTTTTTTTTTTTTTTTTTTTTTTTTTCATTCATTAGAGTATGATCAAAGAAACAAATGTTCTTTTTGAAATAGACGAAATGAGAATATATGAAGATTGGATGATGTGAAAAATGTACAGAAAAACGCGTATCCACTTTCAGAAATTATATATACATTTTTGATATTATGTCGTCTTGGAGAATGATAAATTTTTTTCGTAAGAATTTATCTTATACTTTATATTAATTTAGTTAATCATTTGTATTATTTAATAATTTATAGAAATGTTATTTTTATTATGTATGTATTATTAATATATACTTGAAAAATTTTATTCATTAGTTATTTTTAAAATTATATATTCAATATTAAATAAAAAAATAAAAAATGATAGATAAATAAAATGAAAAGATATTTTTTTTTTTATTTTTTTTTATTTTCGTTATAAATATCATATTTGTCTCAGCAATAATAAATGAAATATAAAATAGAATAAAAATATTTTTATAAGATTATATATATTTTATATATTTTTTTTATTTTTTATTTTTTCATTCAGATTGTGAATTGATTACATTCATGGATTTCTCTTACGATAAATTATATATCCAATTGTATTACTGAATATTTTCTACTACGATACGATTTTATATTATGAAATATAAAGTTATTACACAAGGAAAGTCACTGCGCGATGTAACCAATATCCGGTTTTGGAGTGGTTACTTATCTTACCGTCTTCATCACAAGTAAATTACATAGAACAAAGCATTAAAACTCTACATAATATATATATTTTTTAAATAAATTTTGTATTATCAGCTAATCCACACGACTTTTGTATGATAAATAAAAATAACAAGTTGATAAAGTAATTTTTAATGACATTGAAAATTCAATTACTAAAATTTTATCAATCAAAAAAAAAAAAATGACTTATGGATCTAATGATAAACGAAAAAAAAAAAACAAAATAATAATTTATTGTTTGAGATTCGAGTATGCGTTTGGTATTACTAATCAATAAAAAATTCCCATTTATCAATCATGAACAGCGGTAGTGCGGTCCAATCGTTGACATTATCCACAAACAAGAGAATCCCAAGAGTAGTCCACTCGCTAAATTCAAATTACATATATACATACAAATACAAACGCACACACACACACACATATATATATAGACAGATAAGAGGAGGAATAGGAAACGACAACGAATCTAACCCACTCTAGTTTCTAATCCCATCTCTACATTTAAGCGCTTCTGCTTTAGTCGAGGACAATGTACCTAAAATTTACGAGGTGGCGGCAGACGTTGAGACAGATCGCATAATTCACTTTGTAGAGTAGCGCACGTGCGAAGGCGCCCGTTGAGCGGCAGAATACGACAGATACGAAAAACGAGAGAGTGAGAGGAAGGAAAGCAGATTGAGAAAGAGATACGGACGCTTCAGCACGTGCCCTTTGATCACTGGTTGTGCATACTGTTCAGCAATATATGTTTATATATATATATATATATATATATATGTGTGTGTGTGTGTGTATATACAGTTAGCTAGAGGAAGTTGACTATTGGTATTGGAGTTTGTACGTATAAGCGCAAATAGAAGTCGAGTAAATAGACCAGTGACGCATATAACATTTACATGGTGTCTATATAAACGTCGATGCCGTCACTGTTGCCACTGCTGCTGCTGCTGCTGCTGCTGCTCTTGCTGTGACTGTTGTCGTTGCTCCCGTTACTGTTGACGTAATCGTTTTTATTCAAGTAGGAAAGGACGTGAGGTGACATGAATGGTAGTTGTATTGGCCAGGTATACCAATGCGAACTCGCCAACCAATCTTTTATCACGATACTATGTGTATTTTTAGATATCTATCGGCTATTGTTGATTCGATTTATCGATCCAGTGTAAAAATCGTATGGAATTTTACAGTTGAAAAAACTCTTTGACACATTTTATAGAAATATTTTTACAGTTGAATTGAATCAAAATCGATTTATCAAGGCTATTTCATGTGATATATACAACAAAAATAGTAGATAAAATATATTGTATACAATTTATTTTTTTTTTTTTAATTTTTTATTCTCTCGGTTTATTTAGTCATACTCATTTGAAATAATTAATATGTGAATGTTTACATATTAAAAAAAAAAGAAAAAAAAAAGTTATGAATAAATTTATAATGAATAAATAAAATAAAATATGAAAATCTGATTATATTGAAGAAATTTTTTTCGTCTTTTCTTTTTTCATTTTATCATGATTATCACTGCATATATATGTATATTTTTTTAAAATAAAGATAAACGAGATATTAGATAAAAAAAAAAAATAATAATAATTATTACTATCATTGTTATTTTATTTTATTTATTTTTTTTTATCGTGTAATAAAAATGTTTTTGTAAGGATAATATTTATATTTATCACTGTTGTATTGTACGATGTGTGATTGTAAAATATGAAATTTTTACCTACTTCTCTTAAGTTACAATTTATATAAAAATATATGTATGTAAAAAAAAACTCATAGAAAATTTGTTTTCATATTTATCTGGACAATGTACTACACAGATTTATGAATATATTCAGGAGTGTAAAACTTATTTGTATTTTATTACACGTATCAAAAAAAAAAAAAAAAAAAATATAAAAAAAAATAGAAATACAACTATAAAAATTGTTACAAGTGGACAATGAACAAATACGTATATATATATATATATGTAAAAGCTCCAACGTTCACTTGGGTTTCAATTGCTTTTTTCTATGCATATATTACATAGCAAGTAAAAAGTACAATGTCCTCAATATTTTTTATGTATATTTTTTTATTTGCGTGTATATTACACATATCTCTATGTAATACTGCACTGGTGGATTTTTTTTTTTATGATTGCATATTTTAGTAGTGATAGTTGTATACATTGAAGTGCAATATAAATTCACATATATATATTTACACGTTACAACACGTCTAAACATGTGTATATCGGTATATTTCTTCAATTTTAATATCTATCCACGTATCAATATACAATTTTTTTCTTTGTTTTCATTTTTTTCATGTCAAAGTTTGTAGGGTGACGGGACAATTGGATATAATATTTACAATTTTATTGTATATTCGAATATATTGTTGAAAAAAAAAAAAAAATACTTTGAGACATTATAAGTGTAGTATAAAATATAATTGAATTTTCTGTACTTTGTTTGAATTTTATATTGCTCATTTTTAATCATTTCCTCTTTACTATTTTTTCCATTTAACTTTGAAATTTGATCAATCGTTTCATTGATTCACTTATTTCTTGTCTTTTATCTTCCATTACTCACTCCTCTTTTTTTTTTTTTTTTTTTTTTAACGGAAATAAAATTAAAATAACACATTTATATTGAAAGACAAAAAAATAAAATAATAATTACACAGTAAAAGACAAAGTAACAGGTCTCATTAATTTATTCTTTACTTTCTCCAATTGTTCACAAATAGAAGGAGAAAAATAGGGAAAAAAAAAAAAAAAAAAAACGCAAATGAGTAAGAATTAACTGAATATACAATTAATTAATTCCCTGTTCACCAAGTGATTTCCATTCAGTGCCAGTGCTTTAATACGATTAATTGTTCAACATGAAGTACACAGAGGAAATAATGAAAATACAGACACGAGAGGAAGAAAAAGAAAAATGTAAAATACCAAATGATAAAGATAAAAATGAAATTGAGTGAGAGTCATGAAACGATAACACGGATGAGAGGATACACATATGTACAGTGTGTACATATGTGTGGATAGGATCACGACATTGCCCCTTTCCTCTTGCATTATTCTTAACAATGAGAGTGCGCAATGGGAGTATGAGGTGGATGGGTAGAAGAACCCGAGAATATATACCCAAGTTTGTACACTCTCGGGTCCATTTCTAATTGGACTCATCCCCAAGAATTTTACTCGTATGACCTCGTTCACGAAAATTCACCAATGAGATGTCTACATACTGTACATATATACTCAATGTATATAACCATATATTTATGTATGAGTGTGCTCGAGCACGATTGCATTTACGATCATACGTGCGTTACATAGATACATGAGTGATTAATTGATATTCGTATATGGCTATTGAATAATAATTATTAAACAATAATTTATACATAATTAATTTTCGCATTATTCTAATGAATTTAATTATTAAAATTAATATTTTTATTATATATTTAATTAACATATTCATAAATATATATAAATTAATGATTTATAATTTTATTTGATGATGGAATGTATAGATAAACTGTCTCATGTATTTGCAATATTTACTATCATTACGTGCATAAATATCAAAAATATATAAATATAAATTTAATATTTTTCTAATGCTCATATTTCAATATTATTATTAAGAATAAATATCATTCAAATATTCATTTTAAATGCAGATTATTTTTTTTCCTCTTTTATTTTTATTGAAAAAAAAAAAAAAAAAAAAAAAAATTATTTTTCCTTTTATTCTCAATGATAAATAAACGAATGGATGACTAAAAATACGTGATAATAGGATAAACGTACGGATATTTCTATCATGTAAAAACAAATATACACGGTGTATTTGCATGAATTATGTACGTAAACATTATTAGAATTATATGAATGAATGAACAAGTTTATAACTAGTTTACGTAGCGTGTTGAGATTCATATAGAAAATAGAACTGATTGTGTTTAAATTTTCATATATATTTCTATTCATAATTTGAATCTAAATATATATAATTATAAGTGTAATCAATAGTTTATTAATGTATTTTCAATCGAATGTCAATCGAATGTCAATCGTATGAATGTGGTGTGCGAATAACCAAGATGAAGAGTCGGGAATATTCATCAGACAATGTGAGATAATGCAATATTAAATATAATATACAAGTGTATGTATGTATGTATGTATGTATGTATGTATGTATATATGTATATATATGTATGTATTTATGTATGTATGCGCTATAGGATTATATAGAAATGGTTGGGAACGGATTAGAGTGCCATTGTGTTGTAGACGCCAATAGATTGTGCAAACACGCCTCTAGTGTGCCAGTAACACGGAAGTTTCACATGAATATGAGAGAGAAAGAGAGAGAAAGAGAGAGAAAGAGAGAGAGAGAGAGAGAGAGAGAGAGAGAGAGAGAGAGAGAGAGAGAGAGAAATACACTGTGTGTGAAAACGTGAGTGAGAAAGACGAAAAGAGAAAATTGTATAGAGAGTGACCCACAGCTTTGGATTGAGCCTTCGTGCATACGAGCAACACTCATCATCAGTAACATGGCACACGTTGTTTCTGGACGATGCACAATCTCATGAATTTGCTGATAGACTTTGGTATCCTATGGGTATGATGAGAGTTATTGATATATAAAATTATCCTTAATATAAAACAAAATAAAACGAAAAAAAAAAAAAAAAGAAAAATTATTATTTCTATATTTTTACAGTATATATTTGTATTTTCAATTTTTTTTTTTTTTCTATTTATTTTTCCAACGAGATTTTATATTTAATTAATTAATTAATTAATTAATTAATTAATTAATTTTATTTGTTTATCTATTAATATAATGTATTAATATTAAAATGTTCTTTTTTTTTTTACTTTTATTTACAAACATAATTTAAAGGGGATGAAATTTTATTGAAATTTTTTATGAATATATTTTTATATTAAAAATTGTGTGATATCATGTTATTTCAATTTGTCAGATTAAGTAATTGACGATTGCATGCCCAAGTACACAAGAGAACGTCAAAGAACTGAAGTTTTGAAATATATACTTGTGTATATATATAGTGTGTTTGAACTCCTGCTGAGTGAGTATTTCAATAAAATCGATATTTTGCCCTACTCCCCCTCTATCCTGTGTGCAACGAGCGCAGCGTCGCCTTCCGGGATCGCAGTTCTTTATTATTATTATTATTATTTATTTATTTATTTATTTATTATTATTTTTTTTTCTTATTTGTTCGACATTTTACATTTTACCTTCCAATTCCCTTATCACTCTCACACTTCTATATTTCGATATTGCCTGTTTAATCGAGTCGTTGAGAGAGAAAAATAGATGAATATATCGACTCTCTGTATCGTCAACTCTCTCTCTTTCATTTTTTCATTCTCTCGAGTCTCACATAATTTTATCTATGAATAAAAAATAATAAAAAAATAACAGTAATAATAAAATACGTATAAATGATTAAAAAAAAAAAAAGAAAAAAAAGTGAATAAAATAATTTTATCATATAATATAATTTCGTTCATTTTTTTTTTTTTTTTTCTTTTTGTTCTTTTATCATTTTTTATTTCTATAACATCTTTTTACGATACAATTGTGTGAATATATATAAATATATAATAATGTTTTCTTTTGCCAAATAATAAAATGAGGTGAAAATTAGAAGGGGACGAATAAAATGAAATAAAATAGAAATAAAAAAAATCTAGACTTATATGTGGAAAATAAAGTTGAAAAGGGAACAAAAGTTGTATAGAGTATAGATACAAAAAAAAAAAAAAATAAATAAAAAATAAAAAAAATTGGAAGAAACAAATGGAGATGGGTTTGCCATTCTATATCCTTTTTATCTCCTTTTCTTTAAGTTCCCTCATTTTTTTCGTATTCTCATTTTTATTTTTATTTGTATGTTTATATATATATTTTTGTCGCTTTCTCTCATCGACCGAAGCAATCGTTTTCCATCTCCCCTTCAACCTTAATCGATTTTTCTGTTGTGTAAGGGACGAAAAGGGTCAACGATGGATTGAACTGACCATATATACAATGTCCCCTCCTCTCTCCCATTCTCATTTATATAAACCAGTGCCCGTATACGTACATATCTATATAAAAATATACATATATATTCAAGCAGAGTTAACGCGGATTTGAGAATAGCACGGACACATGGACGAGCGTAAACGAGGGAAGAGTTAAATCCTTCGACCCATTCGAGGTTGTCGTGACACAACCCAGAGACACCTCCAATTGAACATGGCACTTTGTCTTCTTTATATAACGAGTATATATATATATATGTATACATTGGTCGATATATTCTCGAGTTTTTGTTCAGAGAAAATGTTTCACACGATTTTAAAATTAATTCAGTGACTTTTTACAACGCTATTAAGTGTAGTTAACAAGAAAATTTTTAATTTATTTATTCAACTGTTATCCGATAAATCGATTGTTCATTTATATAAATCGAGTGATAAATTAGAATAGAGGAAAAAAAATAAATATATATGTATGTAATCTTGGGATTTCAGTGATGTTTTTTTATGATACTCTAGATTTTTAATGCTAATCCACTTTGATTTCATTCATATTCATTTTGAATATTTTTAATATTATTACAGACATTATAAAACCAAAGTGTGTGTATGTAGAAACTCGTTTTCTCTCGTTCATCATTTTCTTTTTTTTTTTTTTTTTTTATATTCTTTCGCCTATCAATATCCAGGTCAGAGAAAAATAGAAGCAGAGGAAGAGTGAGTGGAGTGTGTGCGAGAAAAGTAAAGAGAAAAAGAGAGGAATGAAAAAAAAAAAAGTACGGAAGTGCTCATTTCTTTTTTTTTCCTCATTCATTTCTATTTTTTGTTTTTTTTTTTTTTTTTTTTTTTCTCTTCATCCCCCTTTCTCATTTTTTATTTTTTCCCTAACTTGCCACTGGAAACGAGAGACGACTATTTAATCACAAATGGACATCATACGACGTGTCTACACCCATATATCTATCTGTCTCTTACATACTTTTTTACTACTGTACGTTGACCAATTGAAAAAAATGTCACGTTTATATAGCGATCGATATTCGATAGATGTATACAGTGAAAAAAAAAAAAAAAAAAAATTGCAATGAAAGTAAAATATTTATATAATTATACACGTATATATGATATCCATATGGAGCTGAAAACACGAAAGCTCAATGTAGATCATAAATAAATTTAAAAAAAATGACAAGTAAAATGAAAGATAGAGCGAATTAAAGATAATCCGAGATGGTGATGTAGCAAACTCACAAGGGAACGTGATGCAGAGATATTTCCTTTTGGAAATTTTATCATCCTCAAATACATCAAGGTTCAATATTGCACTCACTTTTTTTCCCCTTTTTTCTTTGTTTTTTGTTTTTGTTTTTTTTCTTTCTTTCCCTATTCTCTGTTCACTTTATTCCCACATGACGCCACATTCTCTTTGATTTACATATCGTATATAGACACATCAGATCCACTTTCAAAGCAATTTTCTCTATATATGACTTTGGTGCTTATACAATTCTAACTCAACTCTATAACCTCATCTACAATATATACTAATATTGTTTATATATATTGAACTGTCAATCTCAGTGAAAATTTATTCTGAATGACATTGGATTCATAGAGATATATTTAACACCACTATATCGCAAGGCTTTTGTCTTGATACAGCCATTGTAATACAAAGTATCAAATATATGAATATGTATGGATATAAAAAATTTATATGTATCTAACGAATATTGAACTCATGCATTCGATTGTTCTGTGTGATAGAGTGAGAGTTGGCATCTAAAGGAAAGAGAGAAAAAAAAAATAATAATCATAAATACAGAAGTTGTTGAATGACAAAAAAAAAAAAAAAGACGAAAGGTGACAAAGTGAGAAAGAGAGAGGAATTTGATTCGCAAAGTAGATGCTGTCGTTTCTTTGTTCTCGCAGTTATTCGCTTTCTCTCTGTGATGTCTTTTTTTTTTTTTTTTTCTTTTTCTTTTTCTTTCATGTCTCGATACTAGCACTTTTGACATCCTTCACTAAATTATTATTATTATTATTATTATTATTATTATTATTATTTTCTTTTTTAATTTTTTATATTGTATTTTTACTGCACTTTTTTTGTTTATCAATTTCGTAAATCAATCCTAAGGCTAATTTTATGTGTAACATTAAATTTCATTGATTCAATGAAAGGAGAATGAGGTGGAACGTGAAGAAGGAAGAGAGGAAGGGCAATTTAAAATTTACACTTGAAAAATTTAGTATCATCATAAAAAGTTTCAGTTTAAAAAATAAAAATATTTATCCAATAAATTATTGATGTGGTATTGGTGTTTTCCTGCTGGTGGTGCCATTGGAATGGATAAAAAAAAAAAAAAAAAAAAAGTTAATAAAAAATTATTTGTGTACAACTGAACTTTTTATTTTGTTCTATTTTTCTATTTTTTTTTTTATTATTATTTATTATTATTATCATTATTTTTTTTTCTCCTTTTTCTTGATATTGGAAATCACGTTGAGATTTATTCATAAAGATCTATATTTTCACTGAATCCCTTTCATGCACAAATATATATATATATATATTTATATAAAAGAATAAGCTTTTAGCAGTATACATATAGATATTGCATAGATTATTATTACAGTCAACGATAAATGGGATTAGAATTTTGTTTTTTCTTCTTTCTCCTTTCTTACATGTACCGGTACGTGTATTGATATGAATGGGATTTTTTTTTTTTTTTCGAGGGTGAAACCCTAGTGGAAACGAATCGACTGTCTAGATATGTGTTTTTTTTTTTTCTATTTTCTTTCTGATATGTATATATGTATGTATAAATAGGCATAAGAAAAATTGGGTATATATACAGTTATATTCCAATCTTGTATTCATTTCTACTAACTCATGAGTTGTAGTTTACATTTGAGAAAAGATTTATTCAGAATATTTTAACTTACGTTTTTTTCACTCGGCAGATTTTTTTTTTTTTTTTTTTTTCTCGACAACGAGAATGAAATGAAATGTTGAATAATATATAGATATGCATATAGAATGAAAAAGTCAGAGATTATCCTTGAATAAGATTGGTAAATATAATCTATGAATGTGTAAACATTTGTTTGGTCAAAAGTATTTGGATAATGGATATCAATTCAATTGACAATTGTATATACCCTGTTGACAATCATGGAAAATACAATAATAAAAATGTAAATATTTATCAGAACATTTTATTACGATTTGTATATATTAGGGTTTGGGAATGAAAAATTCTTTACGTGGTTGATTACGTTGCTTTGTAGGTTTTTTTTTTTTTTTTTTTTTTTGCACAGACAAATGAATAAATTTTTCTCATGGTATTTTATTACTGTAGCACAAGAATTGTTAACATGACGGAATTTAAGATGCGAATAGGAGAGAAATAAATGAATACGTATAAGAATGAGTGGAATGCTCGTAGTGGACAATAAAAAATCGAAGAAGAATATAAGGGATGTAAAAATTCCATGCATACATATAAATCTTTTATCAACTTTATATATATTTTTTTTTTTTTGATATTTCCGTGTTGTCATTTATTATTTGAAGAAATTTTTTTTTTTTTTTTCTTTCCATTTATTAACTTATTCTCTGTCGTTATTACTTTTATTTTTCCTCTTACTCTACCGTGAAACGTTTTTTGTAGGTATGTGTGTGTGAGTAGGTTTGCACTGGAGTATCGCCGGAGAGTTCTCAAACGGAAACGTTTTAGTACTTGAGTGAGAGTAAAGGGTAGAGAGAAGGGCGAAAGTGTGTGTGGGGGGGAAGTGAAAGAGCGGTAGAGTTGAAGAGCGAGATGGTGGTACAAACTGGAGTGATAGATATATCTATATATATATGCGAGTGTATATAAACGTGCGAGAAAAGTAAACACAAAAATCCACCGAGTTAATGAAGAAGTCAAAAAAATAAGAAGAAAATAAAAATAATAAATAAAATAATAATAATATATATTATAATAAAAAAAAAATAGTAATAATAAATTGAAATAAAATTGAAAAAATAATAAATGATTTTTTGAAAACACGAAAAAATATTAAGTATAGAAAATAAAAATTAAAAATTGAAATATAACAAAATTGGATTACATATATCCTATGTACATATATATCTCAAGTAGTTAATGATACTGTGCACAAAGGTTTTTGTTCCATGGTAAATTGTTTTTCAATTTTTACATATTTGTACGTGTATGTACTTTTTTTGTTTTTGTTTTTTGTTCTTTTTTGTTTACGTATACATGTACATTTTTATTTTCATTTTTATTTGAATTATGCACAATATTTTTTTTTGTTTTTTCATCTTATTATTCCCTATTTGAAAGAAAAAATTAATATTTCCTTTTATATTTTCCCTTTTCCACTAGTGCACGGATGCTAAGTGGCGTTCCCTAACTTTTCTCTAAACCGCTCATAAAATAATCGCGACCACGAAAACATATATACATAAACATCCACCTATACAAACACACACATATACGCACATATATATATATATGTACCCACTCAAAGGCACTAATTAAACCCTTGTTCAAATAAACAAGTGCATTTGGCAAATAAACTCAAAACGAAAAAATGTCTTTCTGAATATTAAAATATAATCATTTTTATGATAACAACAACAACAATAATAAAAATTTAAAAAAAAAATAATAATAATAATAATGATATACTATTAATATACTATTAATATAATAGTCATCAACTAAACATATTTATGCTATGAATAATATTCCCACTTTTCATATATCGTAAATTGCCATTGGGGCTAGTTCAAAGCATTCGATGATTATGCCTCAGGGAATTGTGCGATACGTTTCATACTATCCAATTGTATCTGTGTATATTTCACATGTGCTATTGTAGTGTTGATGTTTCAATATATATA
Organism: Dinocampus coccinellae; assembly: GCA_963920625.1. Classification (NCBI taxonomy): domain Eukaryota; kingdom Metazoa; phylum Arthropoda; class Insecta; order Hymenoptera; family Braconidae; genus Dinocampus; species Dinocampus coccinellae. Next base: position 4,698,588 of record OY987185.1, on the reverse strand, counting down.
TATATTTGTATATTTGAATGTGTTCATTACATGAATATAATTGTTGAATTTTTCCGAAAGGATTCTTGAAGAAGTAAAATATATTTCAATAAAATATTTCTATTATTTGAAAATGTTTTTTTTTTTATTTGTATGATTTATTTATTAAAAATGAAAAAAAAAAAAAAAAAAACAAAAAAAAAATAGCATGTAATGTTTGTTGTGTTAAAAATTTCAATGTAATAATAAATTATATTTAAATTGAAAAATCTATTAGAAACAATATGTGTGTATTTGAGTCGAATATGCAATTTGCAAATGTAAATACAAATGCAACCACCATAGAATTCATAACGTGTATGAAATTGTATTGAGCATACATTTATCTATGTGATATTGGGGTAGATATTTCGGTTAGGATTAGAACTGTATCGATAATCGTATTGCTGTTGGTCACAACACGACGGTTTAATTGGCCACGCATCAATGTAGTTTCAATATACATATATACATATGTATAATCATGCATGTATCTTCATATGTACATAAGTGCGTGCATTGTTATATAAATAGTGGGACATTGGGGAACAGTAATTAATAGACGTTGAAATAACATGATTCAAAATCGAGAATTTCATACAATTCAAGTTATTTTTTAATATAAGTTGTGATATAAATTAAATATAAAATATAAATTAAAATAAAATAATTAAATTTGTCCTGAATTCATGAAGAATTTTTATAAATTAAATAAAAATTTTACGAGATAAATTTTTTCAACTAGTCATAAATAAATTAAAAAAATAAAAATCTATATTTCATGATATAAATTAATTTTTAATTAGTACAACATTAAATATTCAATGATTTAATTTTATTCTTTTTTGTTGCTCTTTTTTGCTCTTCACCCCCGTTATACTTTTATCCAATTCTTTTCTATTTTACATTCACCTGTTTAATACTCAATGTCAAATTATAAAATAAGAATAAATTACACTTGATTTTAAATTGATTTTGTAAAACAGAGCGATACAGCTAACGATTTGTAAACTTGACAATGAGTGTTTTGTCATTATGTCAGTGAGAACTTGCCATCAACGAGTTGTCGATTCATGCGTCAATGAAGCTAATGAGAAAACCACAACAATACTGTAACCATATATATATTGATAGAGAAATAGTGAGTGAAACAGGAGCAAGAGCGACAGAAGAATGAACAAAGGATACATGAGAGAGATGTGAATGTAATGTCGGCTCGAGGTGGTTTGGATCGACGTATCGGCTGACGTACATAGTTATGTGCTTCCTCTTTGTCATATACCGTTCATTAGTGTTTGCTATACACAGGTGGAACGTTAGTTTGCTCATTAGTAAGATTGCCATAGGCGTTTATTATTTCTTATAAAATCGATCATAATTAATATCTCAGTTCGTGTATGAGTAAAATTTAAATTTTAATTATATGTCTAACTATTTATCGAACAAACGGGTTATTAGTTTTTACTAATAGCAAAAAATAAAAAACAAAAAACAAAAAAATTCGGTATATCGTGAGTTGATTGAACAATAAAATTGTTGACTGGGTGATATAAGCGATTTTAATGAAAATTTTTTTTTGTTTTTTTTTTTTTTCCAAGTTTCAATTTTGTTATACCGTCCAATTTTCCTATTACTCTTTTGTAATTGAGTTATATAAAGAATGGCCAGGGAATTTTATATATACACGCATACACCCGTTGTATATATATTGCCAATAATTTTTATTTCGAAAGTAAATCATTTAATCGAATAAATTAAAAAAAAAAAAAAGTTATTAAAAACAATATATTTTTTATTGGATGACATTATTATTATTATTATTATTATTTTTTTGTTTTCAATTTTCACCGTTAATAAATTATTTGTAATGAGTGAATATTTGAAAATTTTTTTTATTTCAATCCAATATAAATGAGAATTTTTTTTTTTTTTTTTTTTTTTTTTTTTTTCCCCAAATACATTAATGTATAAATGAAAAATTATACATATCAAATTGGAAATGTGTTTTTATTCAATTTTTCAATTGTATCAAATGTACCGTGAAATGTATGTTGGAAAAATTTATTGCACCAGTGAATCTTTCTATCATTTTTTTTTTCTTTTTTTTTTCTCTCCCACGACAGTGTCGAGTGTGCTCCATCCAATTTTTTTCTTCTCTCCTTTAACCTCCATTTGCCCTTTTTCCTATCGTGCGAATTGCCTAGAACGAGATAAAAATCAGTTTGGCCACAGAGACGTCGAGTGGTAAACCTGTTGCGTTAGTGCACTTTGGTATAAGAACGACATAGACAAGGGTAACCTATCATTCTGTCTAACATGATATCAGGCTTGTATTACTATCGCTTCTTTTTTTTTTTTTTTTTTTTTTTTTTCTCAACAGTATATTCCTACTTTACGTGGAGCATCGTTGTGTATCGTGTCATTGCCCCATTGGTGCCGTCGACCGCGTCTAATGTTATTTAGATACTATGACAAAGGTGTATCCACCTCTCATCATTCGTAAACCGAGTCAAGGAGTCGTTAAGTTAAATATATATATATATACACTAAAATACTATAAAATTACCATAGATTAAAAGCTCTTGTACGTATCGTCTTTCCTTTAGAGCATTTACTCACTACTTATCCTCTTCATTCTCATACTTTCAAATTTAATTTAGATAATTTTCAATATTCATTTTAAAACTTCATGTTTTTTATTATAAAATTCACATATTTTATTATCACTACAAATATATATATACACATTTTGATTGTGTGTTTATTCAAGTGATGAAATATAATTTTGACTAGGTTTATACAATTTAAAAACGATAGCGACACTAATCAAATAAGTATGTTTACTTGAATACTATTAAGACTTTTATTTGAATAAATATGAATATATATATATATAGATATGTATAGATATGTATAAGATAATGTCGATAAAGTTAGAAGTGGAACGATTGGATGAGAGATCATGGTAAATGTTGTAGACAGTAGTACAAAGTACACTAACATTCAAGTAAAACCTCGTGAACAATTGTGCAGAGATGGAGAGAATTTGAAATGCGAGAAGGGATGAGCATGAGAGTTGTGAGAGTAAAGGAAATGGCTACACTTAGTTTCGTTAGATGGTATATTGAGGACAGAAGAGAATAGCTGAGAGTTTTCATTCACTAGATCACTGTGCAATTATTTGCATATAGAATTTCTCACTTGTGGTAGTACAGATATACGTCAACTCGTGGTAGATGGCTATGGCATATACGTAATATAAATGCTCTAACTGATACCATATACATATATGATATATATGTACATAGATTGAGGTAAAGCCTCAACGTTATTATCGAATTTCAAACTTCCAAAATATCGAAGGATAGGGGTTAGCGTGAAATGTGGATACCCCGAGTTCACGAATAATATTAGACTTGACGTATTTTAAAATCATGAATAATGAATGAAATTTTCATATTTCAACAAAGTTTAATTATCTTTGGTTTTTTTTTTTTTTTTTTTTCATTTTCTTTTAGATTTGTTTTTTTTTGTTTTGTTTTGTTTTTTTTCTTGTTCTATATCATATCAAATTTAATGCTCATGATCCATGAATTTAACTGATATTTGAAATATCAATTGTATCATGACCTAAAATTTTGTATTCACATAAATATATTTTTTTTCCTCACATGTCAACGTGATACAGTCACTTCAGTTTTTCCTCTTGGTTAAGGCAATATATATATATACTTTTTAATTTTTTTGGATAAAAAATCGGTTGGTTGCACATTCGTAGTTGATAGATCTTATCCAAAGATAAGTATGTGCATGAGCCAAAGTGTGTATGTGTGTGTGTATGTGTATGTGTGTCGAGGCGGATCGTTCACAAAAAGAAACACGTTCGTTGGACACGATCTGTACAATTTGTTGGTCTTTGTTTTTTTTTTGTTTTTTTTTTCCTGCTACGACTTGATCCAACGTAGGTTGTATTTTTTTTCTTCATCCCCATTTTTTTTCATTCTTCTTTTCTTTTCTTTTTTTCTTTGTTTTTGGTATTTATATATATATATATATATATATATTTTGTTTATTTTTACCGTTTTCTCTATGTCGTGCTGTGCACGCTCTGTTGGATTCCCTTTACGTCACGTATCCAACAACAAGATCGTCCGCTAAATTCGTCTAACGGTTTATTTGTTAAAAGATATATACATGAAAACAAATGTCAAGTGAGAAAAAAAAAAAATAAATAATGAAATAAATCAAATGATAATAGTAATACCAAAGTCACATATACCATTTATTCGTCTTCATGTAGATCATTCAACTCTGTGACAAATTTTTTCTAAAGAAAAAAAAAAGAAAAAAAATTAAAAAAAAATATATTTTTCTCTTCTCACTTTTAGTATACTGAAAATTAAGATTGAAAAAAAAATGAAATAAAAATATCAGGTAATTGCATTTCTTATCACAGAAAGTTAATTAACAAAATTGGCGTGAACTTCATTTACGAAAATTTATTCACATTTCATATTCTGAATTAATTTGATTTAAATTTCTTGGAAACCCTCTTTGAGATGCTTTCACAATTTTTTAAAACGGTGAAAAGAAGTGTGAAAGACAGAAAAAAAAAAGATAAAATACATGAGAGTTAATATTATAAATCATAATTTTCTTTTAATATAATAAATCATGTGAATTTAAATGATTGTTTGAACACAACTTTATTATTATTGCTAATAATTATTTTTTAATTCGTCTTTTAATTTTTTTTTCCTTATTATTATTCTTACTATATTAATTATTATTGTTTTTTTTTTGTTTCATCAACTTTGTTTTGTATTGTTTGTAAGTTTGCTAGTGTGTGTTTTATAAAATCATTTTTCTTTGCAATTCCGTTTGAATTATGTAAGGATACTTTGTCTTACCATTATACGAGATGTGTAGTTGTAACAGTTTTGGAGTGAAGTTTTCCAGAAGAGTGTTATTTCTCAGTAAACAGAAAGTTTTTATTAAATATATATATATACAATACAAATATGCATATACACACACACACACACACATACACACACAAATAGCAATAACAATAATTTAAATTTTTACTTGAATGTGTGGGAAAAAAATGATATATAAATACAAATAACATCATTCATACCTATTTTTTATCAATTTTATTTTCATTATTATTATTATTATTATTATTATTATTATTATTAACTTTTTTTAATAAATTACGACCAATTGAGAGTGGGTATTATTTATAAAATACAAAAATATATTGATATATGTTAAGTGGACTTTGAAGTAAGTGCGCAATATACCGAAAATAAATGTCTGAAGTACTTTCAACTTTTCTCTTCGAGGTAGATAGCGAATAGGTATCACAAATATCAATATCAATGTATACTTGTGGTTTGAAAAAAAAAAATATATATATGATTATGATGATGATAATAATATGAATAATAATAGTAAGAACGAAAATTGTCTCAATCATTTCTCATTGTTATCCTTTCTGTTATAAAGAACCTTAAATGGTAGTTGAAAAGAATATCAAGAGATATTCACAGAACCACGTGACACATAAACAAAATACACATATCCACATTGTACATAGATATATCGAAGTGCATTTTCTTGTTTTTCTAATACTATTTCTCTCATAATAATATAATCAATGCATAAAAAAAAAAAAAATAAAATTATTTTGTTTCACATTTTTTTATTTCAATTATTTATTATTTTTTTTTTTTACCACTACCTCATAATTTCTACTCACAAAACGAAACAATTTATTGTTTAATAAATTCATTATATTTTTTTATCTCTCTTCATCCAGTCTCTTTTAATTCAATGTGCCCAACCATCTATAATTTTTGTTAAGTGACTTCATTGTCCAATACAGAGATAATATATAAAAATTAAAAAAAAAAAATATTGAATTTTCCAACAATTTTTTTTTTGTTCTTCATTCTTCATTTTTTTCACTATTGTTTTATCATTTTTTTTTTCTTCTTCTATCCTTCTTTTGTCACATTCATCACTGTGTACTCTATAATTTATTGTTTCACCAACGAGGCAATGTTATTTCATGAGCTCTGTATAACTTTTTTTGTTTTTTTTTTTTTTTCCACCTATTATACTTTTTTTTTTGTTTATATTTTTGGCATTGGCGCGCATGCCTGTTTATTGTCATCTCCTATTTAACCATACATTTCTCTCTTATCCCACTTTACCAGCACATGCTACTGCTGTTACATCATTCATTTATATATATAGATATAATTTATACTGTTTTTTTTTTGTTTTTTTTTTTTCGTTTCTTTTTCATACGTTTATTTATCGAGCTGTGCAAAGAGTTAAATCTATATGTATAATTCTGTATTTTCAGTTGAAAAGTCCGATATATTGCATGGGGCCATGTGCCACGTGCAGCCGCGACCATGAGTTCGAATTTCAATGAAGTTCTATATGTGTATTCGTCCAAGTACCAATAGAAAAATCGTTTATTTACGTTTATTGTGTTGTCGAGTAGTAGGACGCGAAAGCAAATGTGAAATATTATTTGAATGAAGAACAAAAAAATATTTATCTGTACACGTATATAAGTATGTATGTGTGTGTTTTTGTTTGTTTTTCTTATTATCATTATACATCTATATACTTGTGAATTATAAATTGAGTTATTGAGATTCACGCATAAATGAAGAGAGAAAAAAAAAAAAAAAAAAGAAAAAAAATCCGCTATATCCATTTTCACTTTTATAATCCAATACACATTTATCTTCATTATTCATAGTGTAATGCCTATATAAAACTACTCAAAAATAAATTTATGGGAAATATATCTATATAAATATAAAGGAAGAAAAAGGTAATATGAACGTGATGTGAGTTAGAAAAATATTTTATTTTTACTTCTATCATGAAATTCTATTCTCACACTTTACTTCGTGCTGCATTTTTTTTTTGTTTTTTTGTTTTTTTGTTTTTTTTTTTTTTTTTTTTTTCCGTTTATTATTAAATTATTTTATATTATATTTTCTCTAATTTCATTACTGAAAAATCTTATCACACGCTTGTTCAATCTTTTCATTCGTTTACTCCATAGATTTTTATTGCGGAATACTTTCATACACTATAACTGTATTCATCTATTTGGTTTTTCAATATGTATATATTGATGGAAAATATTCATTCCTCACTGTCCTTTCATATTCACATCACGAGTTGCACATGTTCACTATGAATGCTCCTTTTCTCTCGTGATATAATTCTATATATTCATATATAGCCACAGACTTCTTTGAAAAAACAACTTGTAAGTATTCTCAAATGTAGATAGAAGTCAAGTTGTACTACATAAAAGTTTTATATGTCAAAAATCGAATTTTCCACACTTACTTTGTGGCCGTCTCATTCAACTATATATCCCACTTCATACACATATATATATATATATATATATATATTAAATGTTATACCGTAAACATATACATATGTAATCAATGTATCTTATGACTTTTTGCACTTTAGTTGCATGCATAAATTTATGTAATAACATTAAATGTACGGTGGAAAAATTTTACCGGTGTAAGCAAAGTGCCTCTTTGCCTCTTTGTATAACTATTAGGTAATTCATCACTTGAAGCCAATGAAAAAAAAAAAAGGAACAGAAAAAAAGAATAATAAATGAAAACAAAAAAAAAAAAAAAATAATAATAATAATAATAATGACCACAAAAAATATGAAAGAAAATGTTTAATATGAAAAAAAATATTAATAATAATTAATAAATAAATAAATGAAATAATAATAATGATAATAATAATAATGAAAAAATATTGAGGACAGTTGTAAGAAAAATATAAAGTACAAAAAAATACAGATAAAAAAATAAAAAAATGAATTCATCGACTCATAAATATTTTCATGATAAAAAATAAAGTGAGACAGAGATATAGAAAAATATTGAAAAAAAATTATTTCAATAAAACTTGTACCAACTGTTTCATCTACCACACAATAAAATTTTATCGTGCGTAAAGATTTTTTTTTTTTCATTTTTTTCTTTTTCTTTTTGTAATTTACCTCACACTTATACAGACAATATACATTTTACAATCAAAGATACATTTGTCGATGTGTATGTTTTCGTATATAACCAATTAAAAATATATATTTGCTGTTGTTTCCATTTTTTTGTTTATCATGCTTTTATCACTTTTTTTATTTGTTTGTTTGTTTGTTTTTACTATCAATATTTATACGTTTATTAGACATTTCACCTGGTATTCACATGAAACGAACATTGGGGTTGCTCATCTTTTTCTCTCTCTTTACATATAGATGTATATCAACACCAAACCGCAACAAAGATAGAGTTGAGAAATGTCTCCTCGCTGCATCTCTTTCTTTCCTCGTCTGCCGCGTGACGGGTCTGAATTGCGTTCCCGAGATAGCTCACAAAATACCGTATGCATTATGCATGGAAAATGGCAGGCGCAGACGTATCAGGGGATGGTAAATACATAGAAAGTAGGAGTGAGTTGTGGAAAGAGTGAAGGGTGAAGAAAGAAAAGGGTTAGAGAGAAAAAGATAGAGAGATAGAATGTATAGAAGGAAAAGGAGGAAGAGGTGAATATAGAAAGGGGTTAGGTATACTCGTGCCAAGTGTGCCGCCGTGACTGTGGCGACTGCATGTAATTTAATTTAAGAGCCTCGTAAGGAACACGACTCGACTGCCGTTCGTTTTCCATTTGAAATGTCGGTGGAGCAAAGTGTGTGATGTATATATGTATATTTTCGCTTTTAACTCTCCCTCATGTGGTCCTACTATTTCAAGTAGTGCTTACATCTTGCATTTTCTCCTTTTACTCCTTCCCTTATTTCTTCCTTTTTCCTTTATTATTATTATTATTATTATTATTATTATTTTTCACTCACACTCCATCGCATTATATATATATCTATATCTATAACTTTTATATTGTCAAGAATATATTCTGGATATTTTTTTCATTTTTTTCATTTTTTTTATTTTTATTTTTTATTTTTTTTGATGAGTAAAAGATTATTATGCAGGTAGAAGAATCTCGTTACTTTGAGATCCGCTATGATTTCAAATTTCTATATAATTTAAAATCAAATTTTTTATACAGCGATTGAGCAAACAGTAAGACCTTTTATTACTGAATTCTAATACTCTATATTTCAATACACTCCATATTATTATTTTTTTTTCTCTTTCTTATATAATTTTTTTCTTTTATTTGTTTGAATAATAATAATAATAATAATAATAATAATAATAGTTTTTAAACGTGGGAACGGCGCATGAGCTTCTGGCACTTGAACGTAATACTGGAAATATTTTTTTTTGTTTTCACCCTTCTGAAAATTCCTAGCGTATCACGAGCTTTTATATAATAGAGCCAGCAATAGTACATGGATTTATGTATGCAAGTATGCACACATATATATATATATATACATATTTCGTTTACATAGAGAGACAAAAATTAATATAATGTACAATGTAACATAACAGAGTGAATTCATTGATGCATGCCAACGTAGTGTACACGTAAGTCGGTGCATTTTATCATGAATACTTATATTTTTATTCGTAACAATACAACAGTTAAAAGTCGTAAGCTTCATGCCCAAGAGACCGCTACGTCAAGCGAGTATAGTTCAAAGAAAAGTTCACGACAGGTGGGATTAAGTTAACGTAGAGAAAGAAAAGCATGAAAACCATCAGAGAAAACAGGTTAAAGGGAAGAAACTCGACAGTATTGACATTGCGGTGGATATGTAGTGGACATAAAAAAAAAAAAAAAAAAGAGTAAAAGAGAAGAAGAATGAAAGAAGCAGAAAGAAGGAAGATATGTATAGAGAAAGAAAATAAAATAGGAGAATAGCAAGAAAAAAGAAAAATTAGAGAAAATAGAGAAACATAAGATAAAAGTTAAACAATAAAATGTATGATATTGTTGAAAATTGAAGTGGAAAATACAAATACGCAAGAAAAATATTTATATATTAGATAAATAAATATAGTGTATATATAAATAATATTGAATAAAAAATAAAAAAATATAAACATCTATAAAATGCAATTATTATATTTATGCGTGATATGATAATGCACATGAATGTATATATAGAAATAGTATTTGGACTGTCGTATGTCCATTATAAAAAATTTATTGTCATTTTTATTATTCTCCTGAGATCCCATGAAAATTTATTCAGAATGAAGTAGAAAAAAAAAAAAAAGAAAAAAATACGGTAAGAGTGAAGGGGAAAAAAAAAAAAAAAAAAAAAATAGAGTAATAATAAAGTAAACTTGTGACCATAAATGATAAGGACTAAAGTGAGTTATGCAAATTGGATCTAAATATTTTCTCAAGTGTCTTTTAAAATGCGTACAGCTAAAGATTATGTGTATGAAAGAAAAAAAAAGAAAAAAAAAAAAAATGACAGTAAATAATATATTCGTGTGTGGTAAAAATATTTGTATTTAACCATCACAAAATACCCAGTCATAAAATCGGATGAGTGGAGTAACACACAATTTTTTACTAAAAATTTTATAATTTATAAAAGAAAATAGAAAAAAAAAAAAAAAAATTCACTTACAAAGAAAGAATAGAATTAAATGTATAAAATATACCGAATAAAAATTCAACACGATGAAAATCGTGAGGGAGGAAAAAAAAAAATAAAAATTAATTAATTTGTCGACAAGTATATAAAATAGCAACAATTTCATCTCATCCATCTCTTGCACAATTTAAATAAATATATATATAAACTTTGTTGGCCGCATACGATTATTTACATCATAACCTCTCTAGTATTTACTTTTGTTGCCTTCATGCCACCGGGAAAGATAAATACAGATTATTATTATCACAAAGGGTGATGTAGAAATGAGAGAATATAGGAGACGTTGTGGAATATGACAGAGTTGAAGTTGCAAATAGAAGAAGATACGAGTAAAGTAGATGAGAAACAGAAAGACGTTGACTTTCAACAGAGTAAAAGAGAAATGAGATAGAGAAAGTAAGTTTCCAAGTTCACCATATGTACATTATACACACACACACACACACACATATATATATATATGAATGTCTAGTAGTGGGTGCAGATAGCTTTACGCAATAAGCTACAAAGTACATAGTATATATATACTGGCAACAGCCAAGAGAGCTGTCAACGAGTTCTAAATCCCGAGAGAGACTCACGAGGGTTTGTGTATGTCCAAGGTGAATAAGGTCGGAACGAAGTGACAAATTTACTTGCTCTCAACTCAAATCCACTATATACATATACATATATATATATATAGATACATATATATACCTCCTCCTCTGCTCATCAACGTGAACCTATGTAAGAGTTTCATTTGCAAAAACCTCACCGCATTCGCTGTATCTACATACGTGTAAACTACTACTCGTACGCAGTAATATATGAGCCTATTTATACATATATATATATTTAATATAGAATTTCATTGAATGAAATAGACAAATGATAATAAATATTTAAAAGTTATTTTTCATATATATATATTTTTTTTGATTGAATTTAATCATCATACTATTCTACGGAATATATTTTGAATTTGTATACGAATAGGAAATACTGAAAGATTTTTATATGAATAAATAATTCAATATATATAAAACATGAAAGAATATTTGAATCGTTAAATAAACAAGGGGGAGACATTGAAGAAGTTTTTCAATACAAAATAATATGGAATAAAGAAAAATATTGACTATATTATGTACGTCTGAGAGTCGGATTTCCACATGAATGAATAAAAAGTATTTAATTGTATATGTATTATATAAAAATATAATATATATACATTTGCGTACGTGTATGTATGTGTGCAATAGCTTCTCGCTAGAAAACGATGTGAGTACAAAGAGAAAAAAAAAAAAAAATAATAAGTGAGAAAGAAAAAAGATAAGAATAAAAAAAAAATTCAAAGAGAAAGATAAAAGGAACAGAGAAAGAGAAAGAGAGAAAAAAATAAAGAAAGAAAGAAAGAAAGAAAAAAAAAAGAACAAACGTACGAAAACCGTCGACAATTGAGAAAAATCAAAAGAAAAAATGAACAAAAGTAGAAATAAAAAAAAAAAAAAAAAGTTGCAAGAGAAAATCGCCTTGAATCGCACCATCTGGTGTCGTGGGAGGCGTTTCATTCTCCTGTAATTATCGCTCGCTCTTTCCACACCACCGTTGTGGTGTAGGTTTTTATGTATACGCGTATATATATATATACATATATATGTGTGTGTGCGTGTGTATGTATATATATCTGTGTGACATAGAGTTTTCTCTCTCTTTCACATCGTCATTTGACTCTCTAGCCGTTTTCCCATCTCACATTTACCAGTCATTCTTGGGAGCGAGCCATCAACTTTGGCCGTTTGCGAATGATGGTAGCGGTGGTAGAAATAGTGGTGACGCCATTAAAACGATAAAAAAAAAAAAAAAAAATTATAATAATGAAAATAAAAAAAAGGCAAAAAAGAAGAAAAAAAAACTCGTTAAAAGACATTTGGACTGTTGAAGAATGCGCTGAACGTGTGGAAAATTGCGTCTCAACGAAAGTTTATGTTGTACGCGTTGAATAGAGAACAGGATTGTGTCCTTTTATGACCAGTGCCATCTAAAGCTCAACAGTCAATGTATCTTTTCACTCATTTACACCATTTATATGTATATATATTTAACAAAACATTCTTATGTATATATATAAAATTTTTTTTCATCATTATATATTCATTTTTGCTAACTACTGTTTTGAAGTACCACCATAAAAACCTATTAAACACCACCCTAAACTCGTTAGTGAAATGGGCAGAATAATAAATTACGTTTTGCCCTCGTATACGAATACATATATTTAACGTCTACATATATACGTAGTGTGATGATTGGATTAAACCATTTACAAAATATATTTAATTAAATAAAATCAAAGCTACTGCATTTTACTCTAATATTTTTTTCAAACAAAATAATTTAATTAACTCACTGTCAATATGAAATATCATTTTTATTTCTTCTCCTCATTCTCATATAATAATATTTATTATATATATAAATATATACATATTATTTTTCCTCTTGTTTATTTTTTTAATATTTCAATCTAATTAAATTTTATATTTTTTTATTGTATAAACATTAAAAAAAGTGAAGTAAACAAAAAAATAAATTTTATTTTATTTATTTATTATTTTTTTCTTCTCTTAACTATTTTCAAACTTTCAGTTAATAAAGTAACTATATCCGTGAATAAAATGTTTATAAACACTTTTTTTTTTCTTTTTTTTTTAATGATGATTACCTCCTGATAAGTTTTAATATAAACTGTATATAGCCAATGTGGCTTTTGTAAATCACTGAAGCTTGAAATTAATTAAAGGGTATGATTATTTTAATTGTTATATGCTCAAAGGAGTTAAACTGTAAACTACACGGTCAACCAATTTAAAAATTTTTTTTTTAAATATATATCTCGTAAATGTTGTCAAACAAATATTGATATGGATGTTTATTCGCAATGTAAAGTTTTAGGATAGTGTGTTGATGATGAAGCGTATGGTTGAGTGGAAAGTTGAGAAAGTGTAGGTAGGATATGATTAGTAAATGTGTTTGTGGTTGACTGTATATCGTTCTCGGATACACAGACAGTTGTTTGGCACTCATATAGGGAGCCAGACGGTGTTAATTGGCGTCTAGGGAGTGTACAGAATGGACATAGACACGTTTTACTGTGGTGATGTAAGTGGTTATAGCGTGTGCAGTATTGGAATAATAGAAAAGAAAAAACAAAAAAGGGGAATAAACAAAAATGACATAAACAACAAGAAAAACTATATATATATATATATATATATGGAAGAGAAGTTGCATCAGCAGTGCCACGTGATTTTATACAGGCCAATTCTCGTTGTTACTCTATTTTTTTCTCCATCTTTCACTCATCCTTTGAATCATTCTGTCACGCTCAGTCGTCCTCTGTAATGGTTTTTATTCCCACGGGAAATCCAGTTACGGGGTGGCTTCTTACATCTTGCCTTCTCTTCACCACACTTTTTCATGCTTTAGTTCTCGTACCATTTCTCTTTTCTTTTTTGCGGTGAAGACACGTTTGAAATTCTCTTACGCGCGTTGGGGCGTGTGATGTTGCCGAGCCCGCGGGCTTGATTGAATTGTGAGCGAGTTGATGTGACAAAAGGAGAAGATAATGTGGAAGTGAGAGGGAGAAGAAGGGATAAAAAGGAAGATAAAAACTGTTGAAAAGTGAATGTGAGAATGAGTGGCGTAGGAAGGACACAATACAGTAATGAAATAAATCTAAATAAAGTGGTACGGGAAATGAATAAATAAAATAACGGGATAATTGACGGGATTTCAACTTCCGAATTGGTTTATTGAATTTATCATACATATATATTTTACGTTTATATTTTTTTTTTTTTTTTGTATGTTTCGTGGTAAATTATTTTATTATAATTATAAAATTTAATTTGAAATTTGTTATGTCATTGATTGTGAAGGAGAATTGGAAAAAGAAATGAGGAAAAAAAAAATTTTTGTTTTTTTTTGTTTGTTAAAGTTGAATAAAATATAATGAAATATATAATTAAGTAAATAATAAGTTGAAGAGTTTTTGTGCGATCGGACTAATTGGCACAGAGGCCAAAAAAGAAAAAAAAAAAAAAAAAAAAAAAAAAAAGGAAAATAGAAAAAAAGCAAATGGAAAAGGGAAAAAAGTTTGAGTCATATTGGAGCATAAAGTTACTGGGTGATATTATCACCCCGACGAGTCAGCAAATTACTAAAAGAATATGGAAGACGTGGGTGGAAACACGTAGGAATGAAAGATGAAGAGAAAGAAGAATAGACGGTAGAAAATGAAGTGAAAAAAAAAAAAAAAATAATAAACATCATAATAGTAGTAATAAAATGAAAAATAGAAAGAAATAGGCCAAATCACCGTGTGCTAATTGAACTTTGCATTGCCAATATGAAGGTATTGCAGTGCTCTCATTTGTAATAAATATATATATAGATGAATATAGAGTGGTATTTAAAATTGATAATAAGTTTGATCACGAAAATATGAAAAAAATATTTTTCTCTTTTCGTTAAAGAAATTCAAATAATTTACATTCAAATTTTTTATTATAATTTTTACAAATGTGTTCAGTAGTAATAGTAATAATTGTAATTGTTTTTGTAACGATAATAATACTAGTAATACTACGTATTTTTCATTAATTATTATTTTTTATTACCACACACACGCACATACACATTTCTACAAAGAGCAATTATTATGATTACTTTTTTTTTTTTTTTTTTTTTTTTTTTCCTAGGTCGTCTTTGCTTGTTACCTCACCATTGCACTCGTTCATGTTTTTCACGTACCAGGTCATAAACTTTTACGAGTTTTTTTTGTTTTTTCTTTTTCTTCCAGATATACATATATAAATTTATATAAATAATATTTTATTATGCCAATATTATATTTTTATTTTTAAAAATTGTAAATATATCATGAACATTGTGCAATTACTAATATTGAATTTTATATAGAATAAAAATTGTAGTAAAAGTAATAATGTAAAAACAAAAATAAATAAAGTATATAAATTGTATGAATAATAAATTCAATATCAAAGATTTATTATTCTTACTATTTATAGTAATTAAATTGCATTCGTGATTGTCTATACACGTTAATCTTATTAAAATCAATTATTAAATAAAGGGAGAGAGGGAATATACAGACTATTATAATCGATGTCGAGGACGCAGAAGAAAATGCGTGAAGACACTGAAATGGAAGAGACAAAGTGCTATAAAATATAAAAGAGAGTATGGAATTGTAAGGGATGAAGGAAGAAACAGAGCTAAATCACCAAGGAATGCTGAAGATATTCACGACGCCTCACGCTGGTTTCTATTCTTCTGTCTCGACGGCGTTCATTCAGATTAGTTTGAATTTCATCGTTGAAGTTAGCCCCAAGGAATTCGCCCTGTGCACCCTGTGATTGTATGAAGGAAGAAGGGAGTAGGGGAGAGGAGGGGGGGGGGGGGGGGGGGGGTGGCGGCAATCAAGAGGAATTTTTATTCTATTTTTTTTTCACCTCGAGAATCGTGAAAAGGGAGAGAGATGTGGGGGAGAAAGGAAGAGAGAAAAATAAAAATAATACAAATAAAAGATGAAGTTTTGTGAAAGTATGTTAGAGAAAAAGTGTGTGGGATGGAATGTGTAAAAAATTAAAAAAACAAGTATAAAGTGAAGAAAAAAAAAAAAGTGAAAATGAAAGAAATAGTTTAAATGTTTTTTATAATTATTTAGTTGTTTTCAATATTTAATAATAATTCTGAGTATAAACGTTAAATAAATTTACTGCTGATGTGTGTGATTTTATATTTATGTATAATAGAAAGAATTTTATTAGATTTGAATGAGAAAAAATTTTGTCAATGAAATTTACATTTGAATAATGAAATTTTTTTAAATAGAAAAAGTAATTTGGAAAATTAATAATGTTGAGAATATTTTTGTGGAATACTGTAGAGAGTGATAATAAGAGGAAAAACAAAAAAAAAAAAAAAAACAAAAAATAAATAAATAATTCTGTTATATCGAATTTTTTAAGGAATTTATAATGAAATAATATTATTTTTGTATATTTACTTGTATACAATAATAAATAGATATCTTTTTCTATAAATTTATATATAAATGGAATGAATAAATTTACTGTGAATATTCCTTGGTAATTATTGTCACAATAACCGTGCAACGATGTGCCAGAGTGCCAGAAGATGTTACTTGAGTACAATATAAATATAAATATATATATGTATATAAAGTGCGATAGGATTCAAACACCCTAGAAAGTTTCTTGAACTTTCTCATAACAAGAGAGCAACTTAATTATACTAAGAGAACACCGCGAAAGCACGTGGTCATTGAAGGAAAAGATATCACGCTACAGAATTTGAATAGTGAAATTAGAATTTTCTTGATCACTTCGTATCTCTTTTATTTTCTTGCTATTTTTTTTTTCTATTATTATTTTTTTCTTCTTCTTTCACATTTATAACTAGCATTAATTATTTCACGGATGAAAAATAAATTTTTTTTATTAATTAAAATTATAAAAAATTAATAAAAATGATAAAATAACAGGAAATAATATAAATGAGAAAAACAAAAAAAAACAAAACTTTTTTACTTGGTCTAGTAAAAATTCGTTCAATTCATATCAATTTCATCGGGATGAATAAATATAAATTTAAATATTTATATATATATATATAAAAAGTAATGATATTTTGCACCGTGAATTTCTTACTACTTATTTTTCTTTTATTTTTATTATAAGAATGTAACTATATCTATTTTTTTTCGTGTTTATTCCCTATGGATATAAAAATACTTTTGTTTATATTTCTATTGTAAACTCGGAAGTTATGAACGATGATAGTGTATGCAAATGCAAATGTATTTATGTATTATATACATATATTATGCATTCATCGTTGTTTCTCACAGAGCTGATATTATCTTTCTGATTCCATGGGGATCCATATGGTTGGTAGAGCAACATAGCTCCGTTATAGTCTTCGTCTCATGATAGTACAAAACTTACTAATTTAAACAAATCTGAGATTAACTTGTCTACCAGTTGGAGTAGATGAACGAGAGAGACAATCATTTTAATTGGTATTGAATCGTATTTAATATGTGTATTCTATACAATTATTAAAAATAAAAAAATTTCAAATTTCGTTACTCTCAGAACAAAATAAATAAAATAATAAAAAAAAAAAAAAATTAATAAATAAAATAAAATATTTATATTTACTGGTCCAGAAAGAAAAAAATCTTCTGTGAAGAAATAAATAATAAATAAATAAAAAATGACTTGTGGTACAGTAGAAAAGAGAAAAAAAAAAAAAAATTTTCCACTTTAAGCAAAGGAAATCGTCGTTTGGGACCAATGACATTTTTTATTCATTCTATTGTGTGAGGATTTTCTGTACCTTCACGAATGGATGTGCGAGAAAATAGAACGAAATATTGTGTGAGGGTAAAAAGAAAATGCATGTAGGTGTAAATGGGTGGGTGGGTATAGTGCAGTGAGGTGAACTTTTTCTTTTTTTTTTTTTTTCTTGTTTCTCTCGTACTGATCGCACAACACACATTCTCGCGTGTTGCATGAAAGAAAGCACGAAAGCCATAAAAGGGAGCGAGAGAAGAGAAAAAAAGAAGAACACATTGAAATGGTAAGAAACCTTTGGGAATTGTATTGTATTTACAGGCGAAAGGGGAGTATCAATTTTGGGGTGGTTGAAGTGGGTAACGTGATCGCACTTTGGATCATCATTGATAATGCAACGAGAGGATCTTCTGAGGCTCATCGCTATCTATCCAATTCTTATATCTATATCTCTCAAATAACTTTTTCCTCTCATCTTTCTCTTCACCATCACACTCTCTGTCTCCTTCGCTATTTCAATTTATTTCTATTTCTTCAACACTCAATTCATCAAGTTTGGTGTTCAATTATTGATGTCCAATACAATTACAGTTTACAAGTAAACAAAAAGAAAAAAAAAAAAAAATTACGTGAAAAATACCTACAATACTTATTTTTCATTTGTATTGTTTTATTTATTTATGTATTTATTCATTTATTTATTTATATTTTTATTGTTGAAGTAGATAACACAAGTTATGTAATGTATAGTTGAAAAGAAGGATTTTCAGCGAGTGAATGGAATAATTCTACACATTTCTCTGCTTTATCCCTTCATAACACCATGAACTTACTCTCGAGATCCCACTCTCAAGTCTCTCAAGGAAAAAAAAAAAAAAAAAAGTAAACAAACAAACAAAGAAAAAACAAAATGAAAATATGAAAATAATGATATAAAATGAAAAAAAAAAAAGAAAACAAAAAACAAAAAACAAAAAAATAAATAAATAATAATAACGGCATGAAAATGTAGTACATAACAAATGTGTAGTAGTGGATCAAGATGTTGGGGTACGTATGGTATATATCGTTAGAATAATATTTCTCTCTCTTTCCCTCCGTTTCTCCCCCCCCCCTCCCCTTTCCCCTTCTCTACCTGCTAACCACTTTACTTCCTTTTACCCTGTTCCTCTCGTCCTCTATCTCTAAACCGTTGGTAACGTCAATTTATTGCTGAGATACTGCAAGCAACAAAGGGAAAATGGCGAGAAAAGCCAAGAGGTAGTAAGAAAGGAGAAGCTTATAATAAATATATACATACAAGGTATATATATATAGATAAATATGATGGTGACGTCATTTTACAGGTGAAGTAGAAAATGGAATAGAAAGTCCAGAGAGATACAACAAATGCGATGACACAAAAAGCTCAGAAAAAAGATGTGAATGCTTTTGGTGAGATTTCCATAAGATTTTTTATTACATTATTTTGTTTGTTTTTTTATTTTTATTTTCTTTTATTCTTTTATTTATTTATTATTATATTTTTTTTTATTTTATATCTTTTGTTGGTGTAGAGAGAAAATTTTTGGAAAAATGAAAAATATAAATTTATTCATATGACTACAAAATTCTATATAATGAGATGGAAAAAATTCAAGAATTTTATTAAATTTTTCAAAGTTTATAATATGTCGAAGAATATTATATAATACGATAATGAAACTTTTATAAAAAAAACTTTCGATAAAATAATATACCTATTATTTATAACAAATTTTCGTTGGACACTTTTGTATTATTATTGTGTTGATAATCGAGTTTGTATCGTAATATCATATAAATATACAGTGAATATCCACATTTAATATACTATACGTGTCTGTGCAACAATGCAATTAGACTTTTCATTAAATCTTCCTATTACTCTGAGATGAATATCAATTTAAATGTTTATATATATATACAATAAGGTCGAGTACTGGTGTACATGATTTGCATTTGAAATGATCTTGAAATAGTGTGTATTGAGATATACATCGAAAATAAATTGAGGAATATTTCCGATTGTGTCTTTCTATCTTACGTCATTTGTCAAATAATAAAAAATAAAAAAATACATTTTATCTTCTTTCTTATCATTTATTTTGTTATTTATTTGTTGGTTGGTTGAGTTTTTTTTGTTTTGTTTTGTTTTGTTTTTTTTTTTTTTTTTTTTCATTTCAAAAAGAATAAAAAGAATCTCGATCAAGGTGTAAGAACAGAAAGGGAGTTTATTCGAAAGATATATAAGTATATATGTATATTTTTTGATTCCTTGCTCAGCGAAAAAGGAAAATATTCCAAGAAAAAGAGAAGTGAAAAATGTGAAGGAGGTGGAGACAAGCCAATCTTCTTGACGGTTTTTCTCCACTGTGTGACATATAGTAAGAAAGAAAAGTGACGGAACGCAAAAGAAACTTCTTGTGATAGCAATGCCACTGGCAACTTCTAGTGGGCTGACGTACAAGAAAGTGCACTACTCATGTTTGGACTTTCGCTTCCGGCCGCGACAACATTGAGAACAGTTACCATAGTAGTACATTTACAATGGAAGGTTGTCTGATTATTTTCACTCTGACTTTATTGTTCGTTTCCGTTACTATTTAAATTTAAAACAGCATACCAGTAATAAATATTACTACACAATATTTCAATATTTTCTTATGAAATAATTTTTTTTACAATTAATCCATCTTCAAGTGATAAAATACAAAAATAATTTATCCAAATATTATAAAAATGATATGATATACATTTTATATCATTGGATATTTTTATAATCCTTCGGGTTGTGATAAAATATATCTTATTCGAAAAATGTATACCAATAAAATAAGAATTCACGGAAAATCAGTGAAGAAAAATTCACGGGGTTGTGATAAATATTTCAGAGGTCTCTCGAGAGTAGACAAGTGAACGGTGAAAACCAGTGAAAATCTGTCGACAGGTCAGACACAGAACCACATGTTTCTCAACCAATTGGCGAAACACATACCTCTATCCAGAAGAGAATAATGTTTGACAGTAAAATATTGGATAGTTTCAGTCTGCACTAAAAATTAAATGGATATAATTTTTTAAATTTCAACACGTACAAAAAAATTTTCACATAAAAAAAAATTTATATATATATATGTATTAATTGGATTAAAATTTTTTCATTATTTTTTTAATAACTATTAATTTTTATGTCAACTTAAATTACTATCGTTAACGTCACGTTTGTAAAATTGACAGTATTGAAATTTGGCGTTAAAAAAGAAAAAAATAATAAAAATAAATTGAAAAAAAAAAACAAAAAAAAAACAAAAAAAAATTTCATAAAAATTTTATTTCATCAATTCTCCACCGTCGATCGTTCAATTAATTTGAAAATTCGCGTCAATCATGATGGGCAAATGGTAATCGTATGGAAATATAGTGATAGTTAAAAATATATATAATATAAATATACATCATGATCGAAAATTATTCTAAATGAGATGTGGACGTACTAAAAACTCATTTAGTATGATACAAAAATAAGTGAAGGGGAAATGTGTGCTCAAAATTTTAATGCAAATATTACCCTATATGAATATTAGTGGATTTTATAATTAATCCATGAGAATAATGCATAATAAAATATATAATAATAATATTAATAATTAATGAGAGGATAAAATAGTTTATTTTAATCACACCTGATGTTGGTTGACTTTCTCATGTCAATATTACATTAGTAGAATTTTGATATTACCTGCAACATAAATAATATTGAAAATTAGTTATTTCATCAAAAATATTAATTTTAATATTTTTATTTTATTTATTCATAGAATAACTATTATAAATAATTTATTTTTTCATTCTGCTTATAAAAAAATTAAAAGATTCATCGTATTTTCAAAAAGGCATCATTTTTTTTTTTTTTTTTGAATAATCTGTACTATTCATGTATCTATTTCACGGAAATTATTGAATAATTGATCAAATGTTTGAAATATAACATTAAATTATTGAAACAATAACACAACCATCCTAACAAATAATCACATTTTCTCTACATAAATAAAACAAAACAAAAAACAAAAAAAACATAATAATAACATAGTAATATGTCCATTATTTTTTTTTTATCTCCTTTATATATAAATTATCAATAGAACAAGTTGAATCATTGAAGTGCAAATGGGGAAAAATAATACAGATACAACTTTCGGATATAGTTGGGAGAAAAGACAGTTAGTCGCGACGGTTTTTTGCGTGAGTTAGCTCTCACTTTTTGTTTCATTTCGTTTTTTAAATAGAAAGAAACGCAAGTTTTCAAAGCACACAAATGAAACGTGTTTCTGCCGATCGTTGGTTGCAGACAGTGGCGCCTTCTCGTCTTAAAATAAGGCGCCGCAATAACGAGCGGAAACACACCCCAAGCACTATATGGCCGGTGCTTTTCCTTCTTCTCCTTTACCACTTCTTTTTCTTCTCTTCATTTTGTTTTTTCCTCTATTTCCACACTTCCTTTTTCGCTCTCTTCCACCAACATCATCTTCTTATCTTTCCTTCCGCCGACGAGAATTTCCGTAAATACCACAAGCCGGAATTGCAGTGCGTGTAATAGGCTAGAAGAATATAACGTTTTGAATGGCACGATTTTATCGGGTATCTCTCACTTTTCATGTCAAATATAAAATAATAAATGAGAATGGGAATAAAGAAAAATGCCATTTTAAATATTACAATATATTTTATACATATATTAAAGTTTTTATATTAATAAATATTTTATTACTAGATTAGCAATAATGAAAAATAGTTATTATTTTATAGAAAATGAACATGAATTGGCAATTTATTCAAATTATAAATGCCTTGACGTTTAAACTGGTACTGATTGAATTATTATAATAAAATTTATTAAACTACCAAACGATAGAACAATCGATGAAGTTGATGTTGTGCTAATAAATTATCTATAGATATAGAGATATGTGAGAGTGGGTGAGCGTGTGTATGTATTCATCTCTCACGTCGGTGTTATTAGGAACAACAGACGGGTGCAAAAGCGTCATTGACCGAACCACAAACGCTCCGTGATATATCCGTATCACATACACAATGAATATATATATATAACAGATTATGTAGCCACATGTATGTCGTTGAATACAACAATTAACTCCCACACGTATACAGGGATAATGCTTTATCCTGAAATTATTGTAAAAAAAAACAAAAAAAACTACAATGAATAAAGTGACCAACCACTTGAAGAATGAAAAGAATAAAATAACCGTGAATGATTGTATTATTTTTTACACATGAGTTTTCATGACGTTGATAATTTTTTGTTTTTTGTTACAAAAAACTTGGAGCCATTTTAATTAGTGATGTCTCTTCACGTTAAGAATCCACTCAGTTTTAAATTTGTAATTTTCATTTGTATGTAGTACTGTTTTTTTTTTTGTTTTTACTCACAACATGTTTTTCTATTATTTCTTCTATTTATTTTCTTTTTCATTTTTTTTACATTTTAACAATACTTTACATTTTCTTCATTCATTTTTTTTTCTTGAGATTTTCATTTTTATTCTTTGTTAATACTGAATATATATTTTTTTTATATATTATTATTATTATATTTTTTAATTTAAAAAATTTTAATTCCATATATAATCATAAAGAGTTCAATTTACTGTTGTCACATTTCCAAGTATTATTCACAAAATATATATTTATATATATATATATGAGTAAAATGCATATGCAAAAAGAGAATAACATAAGTTGAATTTGCGTTAAAGCTTGTGTCTTTATTCACAGTTTGGTATATTTATATACAATGGGCACGAAGAAATACACTACATGTGGCGAACGTAATTCACAACAGCGAGTAATCGGGAAGTTGGGTCGCACGAGGGAAAACACTGAGGAAAAATAAAATGAAATAAAAAGTATAAAACGAGTAAAAGTATTGTGTATGAAAGTTTTGGTGCAACTGAAGTCGTTGCAACCAATAAAATACTTTAAAATAAACCACTCGTTATTATTATTTCTTTTTCTTTTTTTTTTTTTTTTTTTCACTGTTTCAATATATATAATTTTTTTTTGTTTTTTTTTTTTTCGCTTTTGTTCACGTTATACATATTGCAAAACAAACAAAAAAATAAATAAAACGGTAGCGATATTATTTTCATGTGGCTTATATTTAACACACACAAAGAGAGAGAGAGAGAGAGAGAAAAAAAAATGAAATAAAGAAAAAAAAAAAGAAAAGATGATATTAATCTTTGTGATTTATGGATTTTTTCGCTAAAAAATATTGATGACTATTTTATCTCAAGAGTATTTTCCACCATTTTCATGCATAATAAAGTTGTGAGTATGGCTTTAGCTGGTATAACACCTGCACTTATCCTTATTGATGCATATGACCCGATACGGTATAATTTATAAAAACAGTTTAATTTTAAATAACAAAAAAAAAAAAAATAAATAAATAAATAAATAAATAAATAAATAAATGAATAAATAATCAAATAATCAAATAATCGTATTTTTCAATGTCATTATTATGATAATAAATGCATGGAATTATAATTGTAATATAAAATGATCTAAAATTATTATTCAAAGTCACGTTTTCACAGTTATTTAATCTTTCGGATAAATTTGTCGCATTATGAGCGTGCATATTGATGAGTAGATACATATATATATATATATATATTTGAAATGAATAAATATTATAATATACAACGATATATTTTCATGATACGTATTGAAATATATGCATTTCATCTGAATACCAGTCAACAATTTTAATACACAACATAAATCTTTGTGTAAAATTGCTTACATGTCACGTACTCTAGAGAATGTGTAAATTGCTAAAAAGAAATGAAAAACGAAAGAAAAATTCTCGCAACACAATATTACTTAGTCACTGGAGTTTTATTTGCACTGAAGGAATTGCAATGCGCAATGGAAGATGAAGAGAATGAGAAAATAGACGAGTGAAAAGATATAAAAAGTGTTTATATATATATATACAACCTCTTCATCTTTGGTAGTGAAATGGTTCCATATTCATGACAGTCTAAACAAATTGAAACTCTTTTTATTTTTTTATTTTTTTTTCTCCTCCACGTTCTCTTTTACTCGTATTTTTTTTCTCCTTGCATCATTGTACGATTCTCATTTTGCTGTCTTTTGTTATTGATGCGCATTAACACGTGACCTTTCACACGTAAACAATAGATAAACTCATTACCAAATGCAATACGCCTATGTGAATAAATTCTAAAGACAACAATAGGCCCTGACTAACACTTATTTCAAGTAGTAGTATCTTTAAATTGCCATTCATACAATTCGATTAATATGTTAAACGTATTTGTAATGTTGTGAAAGAAAAATAAACAAATCAGTATAATGGAAGATGAAAAATTGGTTGTTTTCGTATTTGTCAATGTTTTGTAGCTTGTCATGTCTCACATTTCATTTTTTTTTTTCCTTGTATTATTTTTTTGTTTTGTTTTGTTTTTTTTTTTTAATACTTTGAAAATGTTGTGTGTTTTTGACGTTAGTTTTGATTTATGTTTTTTTAATATTAAGCCCAGCTGTCAAAACTTTTTAAAAGTCATAACTCACTAATGTGAGATTACGTGTATTTGTATGAGAGAAAATGGTGGAGTAATTATATTTGAAAATTCATTGATTTGAAAAATGAATCGGAGAAATAAAGAAGAAAAAAAAAAAAAATAGACATAGAGAATTATTTAATGATAAAAATTGAATCGTGAGAGTAAACGATTTTTTTTTTATTTTTTTTTAAATATCGCATCAAAAATATGAGTGTGAGTGAGAAAAATTGGACAGTTTATTTTATTAATATTTGAATATCCTGTTTTTGTATACATTTATTACAAATATATATTTACAAACTCGCTTATTGCGAAATGTACGTCAATATTTTTTATCATTTCTGCTTTAATATTTATTCATGTCGTATTTATGAAAGATTCAATATTTTATTGAAATTGATAAGCTATGTCGATAAAAAAAAATGCATTGTATAAATAATTCTATTTTATGAATAAAATTAAAAAAAAAAAATTACATATATATATATATACATTATTTTTAAATAACAATTTATTATAAATTATACATAAAATTAATTTTGTAAAAATAATTAATAAAATTTATATTACATTCAAGTTTAGAAATATAATAAAAAATGTTTTTTTTTTCCCATATAATACAGATTAAGTATGAAAAAAAAAAAAAAAAGAAAGAAATGAATAGAAGTGGCATGAACTAATGAAGAGAAGTTCAGTAAGAAAATACATTTATATAGGATGGCAACAGAATCCACAACTTGAAAGTGAAATAACACGCCCGAGGTCTCAACATTATGCATATAATTACGCGTCTTGCAAAATTCATTTTACAAATGATCAAACTATTTTTTCTTTTTTTTTTTTTTTTTATCATTTACTATTTCTTTTATCTATATTTACTGTAAAAATAAAAAATAAAAAAATAATAATAAACGTTGTGGCTTTTTGAATTTAATGTCAATGATCTACGATCTTGATAATATATACAATTTCAACAAATCTTCCGGCTTTCGTAAAATAGAATGAATAAATAATTGAATATATATCTGTATAGAAGATATTATTCAGTCAATTGTTAACCTTTGCCATTGAATTTGTTCAATAAGCCGTAACGTTTTGATCACAGATTGGAGAATGGCAATATAATGAAGAGAACTTTACGATAAAACTCATCCTTCAGAAAGTTTGCAAGTTTGAATAGGAAACAATTTAATCTGATATCAGTATCTATCGTTTTATTTACTCTTTATGGAATTGTTCACTTGCTTTGACCTCAACAGAGAAGAAGGAGAGAAAAAAAAAAAAATATTTTGTATTTACAGCCAATCCATTGAAATATTGTAAACTGAAATATTAAATATAATGAAAAAATTCATTGAAATCGATCCAGACACATTGAATTTTATTAAATCAAAACATTGTCATTGAATATCGCGACAAGATTGCAATGAATTTGGAATTATAAATGATAAATATGAAGAATAAATGATAATGGTGATATATTTGTATTGAAAATTAAGTAAAAAAAAAAAAAAAACGGGTTAATGTACATGAGAGGACACAAATTGATGATAAAAATAATTGGATATATACGCAAGTCTTAGATATTCTTGTTTAGCAAAAGTGAAATAAATTAATATATAAGATTCATTGTGTTGAAAAGAAAATAAACAAATGAATAAAGAGCAAATGAGAACTGGCTTTCGTTAAATATCAGCCAAGATACTTTCTCTCTCACGCGGGTGTGCGTGCGTGCTATGTGAACAGGTAAAAGTAGTGCGCTCGCAGAAAGTGAAAATCGTCAAGTTAAATGTTATATCAAATTGCTACATATAATAATTTTAGCTCACTGTCAAACGTTAATTGAAAGCGTTTTATCAATAAAATTTATTTATATATATATAAAATGAAACAATATTTAAAAAAAAAAACAAAAACAAAAAAAAAAAGTTAATTATCGATATTCTAACAAGGTCTAGATAAAGAAAGTTTGTAATTGTTGGTATAAAACAATATGAAAATAATACAGTGAAAGAAAAAAAAAATGTATATATATATATCCATATCGGAATAAAACAAAGAAAAGAAAGGATGAATGTGGAACAAAAAAAAAATTGACAATACAACCCTAGGTAGATATGGATGACAGCATCGCATCCCATAACGGGTGTGTCGTTAACTACCATTAGAGCGGAAATGTGGATGACAGTGGGACGCAGAATTTCCATTTAGCGAAGATTACAAATGAGAATTTGTGAGATCAGGATATATATATGAGTTATGCAGATGAATAAAAAAAAATTATATTGCAATACAAACCCACATGTTATTTTATAAAAAAAACTTTTTGTATGCTTTTAGATAAAATTGAGATGATAGGGAATTTTTTTTTTTTTTCCGAGTATCCAATTATACACATCCAAATTATAAATTTTATATCAATAATTTTTTCATTATGACCCATTTTTATTCTATTATTATTATTATTATTATTTTTTTTTTTTGTTTATCTATTTTTGATAAATTTTATCTTACAATGAGTACACATGTACTTTAAATGACATGATACATATTTATTGTACAAAACCCACGCGTAATGTTACTATTTTGCTGTTATTCCTTCGTAACTTGAAAAGCAAGTGCACGCAAGTAGAAGCTTAGCTCGGCAGAAATTGCAGTGAATAACGTCAAGCGTAACGTAGCTAGTGGTACCGTATCTTGCGTCTGACTCATCGCATTTTTTTACATGAGTGTCGTGCAATTTAATAAGATCCATAGTGATATTGAGAGTGTGGGGTAAAAGATGATATCACATTGAATGGCAATAGATTTATCTAACGAGTCGCAATATAATTTTCAATTTTATCAAAATAATTTATCCAAACAACAGATTGAGAAAAAAAAACAAAAAAAAAAATATATAAAATAATAATTATAAATTATGAAATTATAAAATTATTAAATTGATGGAAATAAATTAATAATATAGAGGAAATAATTCATATTCATTATTTAATATTGTATTTATCACATCACATCATGATAGAATTTCATTGAGTCTACCCATACGAGATCTTTTCAATAAATATGCATTGACATCTAGACATTTATTGCGATATATTGGTGCCACTAGTTCGTATTTCGTATAAGTGGTTGGGGATTTTTCCCTTTGTCTTCGAATTCACGCCGGGAGCAATGTTAGCAGCATTCCTCACGGAACAGAGGAACAGAGAGTGTTCTCTCAGATCTAATTCCAAATATCCCAAGAGACGTTCACATCGAAGTTCGTATTTTTTCAACCGCCCTTTCTCTCTTTCTCTCTCTTATTTTTCTTTCTTCTCCTCTATATACCATTTTTTTCATTTCTCATCCCTTGAATTTTTTTTTTGCATTTTTTTTTTTTTTTTTCCAAAACGAAATAACATCGGCAAGTGAGGAAAGTTGAAAAGTTGCGCGATACGATATAGAGATGTAAATGAACAATAAAGACTGAGTGCTAGTGAAAATTCAAAAAACTTTTTTTGTTTTGTTTTTCTTTTGGAAAAATAAAAGTGGAATATATTTCCAAAATTTATAAATGATATTGAGTTATGGAGTGAAAAATAAGACACTTGAAATGCATATAAATAGATAGAAAAAAATAAAAAAATAAAATATATTTATATGTATTCCATTAGGTGAATATAAATGTAGACATTTCAGCAAATGAATAAGATAAAGATGAACATTCCAACTACTGTCTAGAAATCTATATATATATGTATGAAAAGATGACGTGAAATTGCGCAGATGTCTATTAGCGGCAGTCGCGTCTGGCCAATTGTGATAGTTGAACGTGACTCACATTCTCACCTTCACTCACATCCGTACATTCACACACATTAACGATATACTCTTCTGTCTACTAGTTTCAACGATTCTACTGCAATTGCGCTGAAGTAAACGAGATGAAAAGAAAAGAAGAAAAAAAAAACAAAAAAAAAAAAAACGAAGAAAATAATAAAAGGAAAGAGTAAAATAAAGGTAGAAAGGAAAACGCACTGACTTTCGAAGGAAACAATTCGATCACGAAGGTACCATTATCGTCACGATTCACAATTTTCTCCATTACTGTTGTAGAAACGGATAAATAAAATTTAACCAAGCAACCGCACAAACACTCGATAATTTAAACTATATCAAACTATTTTTCGACTTTTTTTTTTTTTTTCAATGAAAAATTTTCCATTTATCAAATCTATACCCCCCGTTCATTATTGAAATTTTACACGAAGAAGAAAATTTTATGTGATAAATTATGAGTGAAGAGTTTGAGAGATCGTGTGAACGCAAAAGCAAAGAAAAGGTCGAATTGGTGAAGGTAAAAAAATTGAACGGAAAGTGATTGGCAGATCCAAGTGGATTTTTTTTTCTTTTCTCATATATAACTAATGCAATATTGTTTTCAATGTGAGTGACACATATGCAACATTGGAATTGCAATGGTGGCGCCACATTGGCTGATAGTTCTCGCGCTACCTCGGCTACAATTGACATTCAGGGAATTTTTTACTGCGGCGATCGTCATTGTAGCTGCACGCTAACCGATGAAACAAGAAATAAAGAGGACAAACAAGCAAGATTGACAAAGATATGCGATACTAATGGCAGTATCGTTTGTTTGAACAGTAGAATGCTTACATAGAAGGTCGTAAAAAGTACTGCTCACCGTTGAAACGAGAAAAAATTGCGTGAAAGGGGTGAGATTGCAATAGCGGGTGAACGATATGGGAGCTCCCGGTGGTGTTTACACGAATGGGAAAAAAAAAAAAAAAAAAAAAAAATTTAGATATTGTAACTGATATTATGGTAAAATGTAATTTATTGATAAAATGTGCTTTGATGAAAAAGAAAATTCATAAATATTACCATATCCTCTCGGGACTGTAAATTGTAATTAATAATGAAAAAACCATTTTTTTAAATTTATGTATATATATACATTTTTTTTTTTTAATTTTTTTTCAAGATGCAAACGTACAAATTATGGTAATTAATTTGGATAAAATTGTTATAAGTTTTTTTTTTTTTTTTTTTTTTTTTTTCACAATTATTAATATAAATGTTTAATCAAATATTTAATACCACGAATTTGGTGAACGTTCACACTCGACATATATTGGACAAGAGAAAAATTATTCAGATATATATCGAATAAATGTCGAGCCCGCGTCGATGGAGTAGGCAATTATTCTGCGGTTGAATTTAATTAGTTGAAAATATCGATTGAATAAACGTGATTAATAATTAATAATTTTTATTTGTGAAAAATCAACAAAAAAAAAAAAAAAAAAAATTATATATAAAAATTATTAATCAATTTTATTAGTAAATATTGACTATATTTGATTTATTGTTTATAAAAGAAATATTTTTGTACAATTAATTAATAAATGAGAAATAAAAATAAAAATTCTCTACTATAGTTCATTGAATTAAAAAAAAAAAAAAAAAGGAACATTAATTTGATATAATGACAATAGAAAAAAAATTTTAGAAAATCTTTTTTTTTTTTTTTTTTTTTTATATCACGGCAACATTAATATTTTCTTGGGCAACATTTGCACAGTTTCGTGGTCGATCAACTGTGCAAACTCTAAGATTAGTTTAGTTTAGTATCCATTCTCTCAGCAGACACTCAGGTGCATTAACGATTGACCTGCTTATAATGTTTGCTAAAGCATAGCTATTGACATTTGCAGCAACGTCATTCAGACAACAAATTATCCTTTCAATAGCATTAAAGTATCATAAAAGGTCGTTTGAATTTGTTCTACCATCATTTCCGACATTTTCTATGATCCTTGTTATTCAAATTAGATCCCAACAATGCATAGAATTAACCTCTGTACATATAAACACAAGACAATACTAATTGCAAAGTTTACCATTAATTATAAAAGAAAGTAAATTAAAGAAGTAAAAAAAAAACCAATTATTCATTTATTAAAAGACATTATAGTGATATTTACTTGTTTATTTTCAGTTAATTTTCATGTTAATCCATTTAATAATAAATGGAAAATCATTAAAGCTCATTATAGAATATTGCAACACTCAAATAATTTCTTACATAAATGATAACACCAACGATAACATTTATATAATATATTTAAATCTAGGTGATGTGATAGTTATGATTTACCGTATCTTCTGCAGTTATGTATATAATTAATTCACGACAGTAAAATAGAATATTCCTTATAAATATAAATGGAATTCAGCAGGATACGAAGCAGATGCTATTTTCATTGCCATCCTGAATAATTTGATAATTGGTATGAGAGAAAATTTTGGTTATGTGTTCTTGACCCACAGCAAAATGCCACTGACACCGTTGAAATTACTATCCCTTCGTTATCTATCCTATATCAAGGCCTAACTATGAACCACAATTTTGGTTATATATTTACCATATCGTATTGGTTATTGGTTTATTGAAAGAAATAAATTTCACACATTCATTAAGAGTTATAGACACCAAAGATCACATAGATGAAATTCTACGTCCTCATTATTTTATCGATTCGAGAAATTTATATATAAAACTCCATATATCAGTGAAACTTTGGTTTTGCTATTGTTTTTTTTTTTTTTTTTTTTTAACTTTTTATGTTTTCAATGACAACAATGGACATTTTCATCACTTATCATGTAGACAATCTATGCTCAATCATGTGCCATGACATATTGAAACTTTGGATGTATTCACATCACGAGTAGAATTTCCAATCAAACAGAGACTCACTATTGCATGCTAAATGACAAAAAATATTTTTCATTGAAATGAGAAAAAAAAAAAGAAGTAAAAATAAAAAAAATGCTAATATGTAAATTTATGTGTGGAGAATTTTTTTTATTATTATTATTTTTTTTTCTCTCTCTTTGTTATCATTGGAAAAATATTCAGATACTTCCACTCGTAATATTTAATAACAATTATATTTTATATATTATTATGAGTGATTTTGTAAATCATTTATAGTAATTTGGATGAAAAAATGAATTTCAAATGTAAACGAATAAAAATAATCATATTACGCTCAAGTATTATATAATTTATCGTTTTTTAACAAAACGGTACGTATTATGGATACCATTATTCATTTATATATATATTTATTTATTGGATGGATAAAAATATGGCAGTAACGGTAGAGATGAGGCCATGATCATTTAGAATCAACCATTGCTCGTGCCAACCGGTTTTCATTCTCTTATAACAATGTCGCGACGTTGAAATTGAAACAGGAAGTACAAGTAAGTTCTTTGACGAGACGTCGACTCAGTATAAAACGTCCTTCACAATTTTATCTAACAATTTATTGTTCACTTGAATAATGTTTCAAGATAATAAAAAGGAAAAAAAAAATCATAAATTGCGATTAAATACTAAATTTTATTTTATACAGTTCATAATACATAAGCTGGACACACAATTTCGTTGACTCGCTATCTACATTCTATTACAATATATATGGAGTAATACAAATGCAGTTATATAGCAAAATATGTACTTTCAGTGACCATTGGGCATCCGTATTCAAATAGTAGTCTGAGTGAATACTCTTAAGCGACTTTTGGGAATGGGTCTATAATACCAAGCCCCCGAACTCACAGACCATTTTCTCTTCCCGCTTTCTCTCTTGTTTCCGTTTCTATCTCATGTATACCATTTATGCCTCTGGCTCGAGCTTGCCTTTCTGTGGGCATCGTTGTGGCCGCTATAATGTGAACGTTTAAACCCAGTCTCATGGGCCGACGAAAGGACTCTAGCGTAATTCTACTGTACGCATTGCAATCGAAATAACCTCCGTTATCATTACACACTATAACCATAGAGACATTATAAATGTACAATACAAAAGCGTATGTAGAGAATTGAGATGGTTATAGAGAGAAAAAAGTGAAGCGGAAAATCTCTTCTACTTATATGATCTTCCATTTGATACATTTATTTTTATTATTACTATTATTTTTTTTTTTTTTGCTGTATACATTTCGTATTGCTCTTTAGACTATTACAATTTTCAATGAAAAAAAAAAAAAAAAAAAACGAGAATACAATGAGAAATTCATCATTTTTTTTTTTTTTTTTTCATTTTTTAATTTCATATTTAGTTGTCATAAAATTGATAATTTTCCTTGATTTATAAAATTATGACAAGTGAATTATATACTTGAATAGGATTATGAAGACATCCATAATTTTTCTTGATAATACTTGCATTGCACTTACTTTTCTCAAAGTTTTTTTTTTTTTTTTTCCATTTTATTTTTATCTAGGTGGATGTGGGAAAGAGAGCGCGCGGTCGATCTCTACTGTCAGCTCACGTACAGTTGCATTTAAAAGCCAGCGGTCGTCTCTCCCATTCTCACGTCTCTCACTTTCGGTTGGAATGCTCTTTCTCATCCCCCTATTTCACAATTCCACAGTCGAATTTTGCATGAACGCCCGCGTATCGCCACTGGCAGCACACGCATCCATAATCTACAACCTCCAAATTTCAAAATCCCCGACATTGCAACCGCTCGTTTTATCCAATGTTCTGTGTCCTCAAGGATATATATATATATGTATCCATGGTGAAATTCAACGATTATCAATGTCTTTTTCGATCACATTCGTTGGGGATTACAACAAAATTAATACCACTGATTTATCCCTTTATTTATTTATTAGTATTGTGTTTTTTTCTTTTAATTTTTATTCTGTTATATTGACATTATTAAATAATGTAATACTTTTATGTATATTCATATAAAATACTTCAAACAAATTTTTAAATGAAATTTTAATGAGTGAAAAAATTTTTTTTTTTTTTTTTTTTTTTTTTTTCAACTACAATACAATAAATAATGAAATATAATCAGAGGAAATGAAAAAAAAAAAAAAAAAAAAAAGTAATGACAAACAACAGTATGATTATTCTAGCGTGGTTCATGCTGTGAAAGAGATAATGGTCAAACCATTTGAGATACACATGTAGAAGTTGTGGTTGTGGAGTGGCACATGATGCGGTCAAATGGGCTGCCCAACTATACATTCAGTACATATATTATATATTGCACTTTTCATTCGTTCACACTGCGCCACACTGTATATACTACATCTATTTCCATGAGTTATATGAAGACAAAATCGGGGGCGCACGTTCGCAATTCGGGCATTCATTATTTCATGCGGTTCTCAGCCCGCATATATTGTCTCTCTCTCTGAGTGTGTGTGTGTGTGTGTGTGGGTGGGTGTGGATGATTGTGTGTGTACGCGTTCGTTTTATCTTTTTATTCTTTTATCGTGAACAGCCATTGGTGAAGAGAACAAGGGCACACGGTAAGCGAGAGACAGCGATGAATTAAAATTAGGTTGGCATTGCTCAAGAGAGAATGTTTTTTTTTTCTCCTTTTTCTTTTTTATTTTCTTGAAAAAAAAATTTTTTTATTATTTCAATAAATATTTGATTGAAGAGTAATAAATAACTGAAACGATATATTGAAAATTTTTAAAAGTGAAATAAATACGTAAATATAAAAATTGCGTTGAATATGATATTATTAAACATATCAAGAATGATTTTACATTACCAAAATTACTTTTTACTCAAATTTATTTAAAGTTGTCTTCAACTGACAGGCAAGCGGTGCATGAATAATTCACGGATACTATCAATATAACATTGATTTTTATGAAAGCTACAGTATACATAGAACTCGAACAAAGTATATTTTATATGTAGAACAACATGAATTATATATACAACTGTCATTCACGGATAAAAGGTTTGAATAAAAAAAGAAATTTCATATTCATATTTGTATTTTAAAGTATCGAATACATAAACATGAAAATTTCATTTTCATACTATTCATCTACAACTTGTTTGGTGTTAATACTATTAACTATAGTTCCATCACTTCCTTGTTAAACTTTCTCAAAAGTTATTCAAGTATATGCTCTCAATTAGTTATGCTCTATTGAACGATAATCATGCATTTTGTAAGGAAACTTGAAATTTTAGTTAATACTTTAATAGAAATTCTCATTAAACAATTGTTCCATTATTTTCATTAATTTAAAACTCATTCAATCCATAAATAAAATCCAATTGTTGGTAAATAATAGATGTAAAAAAATTTTTTTTTCTTCTCAAAACAAGAATTATATATATATATATATATATATATATATTTGCTTGGTTGGAAAGTTTTTCGTTATCAACTTGATTCTGATAAAAAACATTAAAAAGTGATGTCTATGAAGTGCCATCAAGTAAAAGCATCGAGTCGAAAGATACCGAGAGTGGGGTTTCATAAACTTTTTCATAAGTTTAATCGATTCACCTAAAGCTATTTAGGTAAGAGGACTTAAAAAACCTCAGAAGAACATGATGAAACAAAAGCTTTTTCATGTATTCTTCAGGTATAGTTAAAATAATGAAAACATTTTCCCTATTTTCACAAATGAATTTTTGTAATGATTTTATCTAATGCAAATAAATACAATAAATAAATTTAAAATGTATATAAATATATGGGATATTTTATATTATTTGAAATAAATAATTCATATCATGTCAAATCCATCAAAGTATATTCATTACATCTTCTATATTATCAATACTTGATACTTTACTATTTCAATGCAATGCTAAGTGGCATCAGTGAATATATATAAAATAAATAATATTCTTGCTGAGAATCCAATCCAACTGAAGTTGGTTTTAGAATTTCCACAATATTCTTTAAAATAATATGGAAAATTGTGTAACATCACATTACACATACGTCTATATTGTAATAATAAAATAATAATAATAATAATAGTTTCAAAGTATAAAGTAAACATATGTATATCTCCTACATATTTTTAATAATATGACAAACCTTGAATGGTAATATATAAAATAAGTAGCTCATAAATATCAAATTGAAAATAAATGTGATGATCGATTGGATCAGTAAGAAAAAGACCGTGGTTCTTTTATGATGAATCATTTTTACTGCTGGTACGTGATGTGAAGTGTTAGAAAAGATTATTTTTGTTACATAGAATAATGCCTTTGGCTAAGAAAGATTTGTGACTTGAGGAAAAAAAATAAAAAACAAGAATAATAATAAAAAAATCGAGACTCATCCTGCTACAGTGCCCAAATATATGCATGAAAATATCGATAAAATATCTTTGATATATTGACATTGAGTGCATATATTATTGCAATCATGTATTTATACTTTAAATTTTATATTGAACTATTTAAAAATTAAAATATAACAAATTTTCTATTGAAAAATATGATTTTAATAGTAAAACGATACATTGAATACGTGGACCATTGAATTTATTATTTCCGTTTTCATTTTACAACTTATCATTACCAAAAGTGCACTTCAATATCAATGGACAATATTTTTGGCATTCATCACGACTATTTCCTATGACATATTGCTTCATTCATTCGGTATACATCGAGCAAGTTGCATCACAACGAAAAGACATTCATCAATTCATACAAAATCGTAGTGCGCAATCTAACAGATTGGTTTCCATTCCAATGTGTAATGTGAATAAAGTTTTTTTTTTGTTTTTTGTTTTTTGTTTTTTGTCTTTTGTTTTATTAATTTATTTATTATTTTTTTTTTTTTCCCGTCGATGTAGAACGTTATATATACCTAATACATCCTTTCTACGTTAGTTTAATATTTATCACGTTATTATCAATCATCTGTCATGTAAAAATCAATTCCATAAAATGTCCTGTGATATATATATATATTTTTTTTTCTCTATATCAACTCAATTGATTATATAACGATAAAATTGATATGAATGGCTGTGCAAAATGTTTCACCGTCATTAAAGTCTCGATTTATTTCCAACCAATTGCAATTTCATACGCTATGACATCTTTTATCGTTCGCTTGGGAATTCCTACGATAGAAGCTCTGTTCAACCGACGTAATCTCGATTGAACAAAGTTCAACTCGCAACTCCTTTAACTCTTCGTTCTATCCACCACAGTTCACCCTTCACTTCGATGCCACTCATGTTACAGCTAGTCTTGTACTCTTCACGCTTTTACAACCAAGAGAGAATTTGATCGACAGAAATTTAAACTTGCCGAAACTTCAGACCATACTACATTCGTAAGAAGAAATAAAATAATAAAAAAAAAAAAAAAAAAGAATACTTATACATATTGACATTTCTGGACGTACAGTAGTTAAACTTCAAGAATAAAGAAAAGTGAAAAATTTTCGGGAGAAAAAAAAAACGGTAAAAACTTTATTGCTACTTCTCAATGCTTTGGTATGACAAATTATTGGTGAAAAAAAAAAAAAAAAAAAAAAAGTATATAGTAGTTATAGAAAAATATTAATATAAAAGGGGAATGAGAAAAAAAAATGATAATAAAAAAATAGAAGCAAAACTTGTTCATGATAAAACAGAAAAATAAAAAGATTGCGTTGTACAGACAGAGTGAAAAAATATGAGTGGTAGTGAAAAGCACTTGACGTCCACTGCTCGTTAAAAATATTAAAAGCGCCTGTAAATTTCTCATTACTAGATTATATATAGAAATTAATTGACCAAAAACTCATAGTATTGTAATATTCTGAACACATTTTTTTTTCTTTTTTTTTTTTTTTTCAAATAATTCCAACATTATATTCGGGGTGAAACCAACAGTTTAGTAAAACGCTTGTATAAACTGACTTAATGAAGATAAACGTATCTCGAGATTTAAATTATTTGAATTCATCAAATCATCTAATTATTTCATGTAAGCAGTACGTTGTAGTTACGTGCTTGAGACAAATTCAGTTTTATTCTATCCTCACTATCATGTTCAATGAGACAAGTACACGTAGAATTTACAGTATTGAAACGAGGTACGTGCCAATGACACACGCAAAGCCGGTATGAGCTTGTTACCAAGAGTCTTTGTATGGAGATGACGTTGAAACTGTAATAGGGATAGGAACGTTGTCTCTTGAAACGGAACGACCCGACTTTGGTAGGACTCTGTAGAAGGAAGTGTTTGCGGTTAAGTTCACGACTGTTTGAACGGTGCCTGACGATGTGTCTGGCCGGCTTTACTTTCCAAGTGCTTCGGAAGCCACTACATGTACTAACTAGCATTGGTGATGTGACATGCAGTATCTCCTCGCATGTATAAAATGAAAAGTTAGATTCTAGCACGCAAATTCTACTAATATATTACACTTTAAATCACTAAAATTTATATCAATCTCAGTTGAATATTTGTTTATTCACTATTGACCAGTTATATTTTTGTAAATTCATTATTTCTATTGTATATAGAATTAATTACAACGAACAAAGGTGATTTGAAACAATAATAAAAGTATTATTTGTTTCAACAGCAGAGATTCAATCTCTTTATCCCAAGTTTTCTTTCACTTATACATTGTCCCTGGTGCATGGAGGTGGAAAAAACAGGCCAGGCAGGCAAGCAAAAAAAAAAAAAAGAAGAAATTAAGCCAA
Organism: Dinocampus coccinellae; assembly: GCA_963920625.1. Classification (NCBI taxonomy): domain Eukaryota; kingdom Metazoa; phylum Arthropoda; class Insecta; order Hymenoptera; family Braconidae; genus Dinocampus; species Dinocampus coccinellae. The sequence goes on along the minus strand of OY987185.1, from coordinate 4,659,351 downwards.
CATCATGAGCCACAAACTCGCTACATTCATAGTACGAGGGATGAAGAGTGAATGGGGGGGGAATGTCGACAACCGCTGGAGCACGCTCGTGAATAATGCTCCGGATCGTTTTCATTTTCAGTGTCCAGAATTTTTTTATATTTTTAATATATATATATATATATATGTTTCTTTCATTTTTTTTTTTTGCATTTTAACTTCCTCTGCAGAATCTATTCTCTTCCACCGGTATTCACCGAGCTTTATCCTAGTTGCACGTGATTATCTCAGTTTCAAGAATATCTTGGGGAAACTGTGGATATTCATGGTGTCGCGCGCCAAGCAAATTTCTCTATTCAATAAATTTCTCGGTGTATACATTCAAAATCACCAAGCATTACAAAATATATTAAAAGCTTTGTGTTACATTAGTGAATTTTTCTGTGTATAATAAATGAATTTACACAAATATTGCATAATAATATTTGAATTTGTATAGAGTCGAAAGAAGTGGCGGACTTGAGGAGATATATATGTGTATATTGTGTATATAATAATAATAAAATGATGTGGGTAAAAGGGTACTTTGAAAGTTTCCAATAACAAGAGTAAACTCCTCAAAAAGTTCGACCAGTTCCGGTATTGCAGAGCGGAAATGCTCGGTCGTTTGCAGTAAGTTGGTGAAAACCGGTCTGTCTCCTCGTCGTATTCTCGTTTGTACGAGTGATGACGTGGGCGTTCTCTCGTGGCTAATGGGGCGCCGTTCTGGCGTTCCACAACCAACTTTGTAAATGATCAAGCGTCCTTCGTGAGCTTAGTGCCCTAATAAATTTTATTAGGATAAGCCTAGCATCATTGATCAAGTATAACACTGACTTTCTGTCCCAATAGACAAAGATTTTCCATTATAAATCTGTCAATAATTAAAAATATTTCTATAAATACTGATGAATATATACACACAAATATAATGAATTAATTAAGATAATTGAAATGATTGATGAGCATCGACAATAAAAATTTCCTGAGAATTGGAACGTAACTGGTCGACCTCGATTGGAGAAACGAGAAAGACGTACCGAAATAGCGTTGTTACTCACTGATTGGAACAGTCAGGCGCAAATATACATATGTGAAGGTATCTGGCAAAGTCCATGAGACATAAGAGTGAGATGGATATAGAGGTTTTGTACAGGCGTGTGCCAAGTGAAAGCGATTTTACTACTTGTGTAACACGAATGGTTACTACTACTTTCAGTGGCAAACACTAGCAGCAGTACCTGTAATAAGCGGCTAGAAGCGTTAATAAAGAGACGGTGGCAATATACACGAGACCACAATCATTATCTAGCTATTTTATTTATACGTTGAAATACAAGAATTATTTTTGATTTTCTATTTTCTATTTTTCATTTTTTTTTTTCGTTTTTTCGTTTTTTTGTTTTTTCAATTTTTATTTTATACTTATAGAAAAGTAAACGAAAAAATATTATTAAATATTTTTTCACACTCGATTAAAATTTAAATTTACTGTAATTTCTTAATTAATTTATATTCTGAAAATGACAGAATATTATTTTATTCTCTTATTAAAATCTAAATAATTAATTTATACGGTTGATTAATTTATATCTGTTTATATTATGAATATGCAATGAATTATTATTTTTCAGAATGATAATAATATAATTATGCTTGTTGTGGGTCAACGAATTTTCACTAATAGCTTGTAACGATTATTACAATTGTCTGAACATTAGTGTTTGCCATACACTTCAACGGTTTAATAATTGTAATAAAAAAAAAAAGAATTTCGGATTTGCATACATTTATTAATTGACGGTATATAATTGAGCGGAAAATTGCGGTTTAACTAAAGAGAAATTGTTCATTACAAAGAGAAAAAAAAAACACCTAACTTGCAAGTAATTCACGATAAGTTATCGTAACTGCATTCGTACAACAGTTTTCTCATAAAATTTAACGATTGAGAATTTAACAGCCGACTACATTCATTTGTCGCCTATAAACTAGTAAGACTCGCTAGCTAATTGTTATTAGTATGAGAACAAAGGTATACAGATATGATCTGTAAATAAAGAATAATTACGGTAACATTACGAAAATGTTTCACCTTCTCATATTTTTTTAATAAAAAATCATTAGTCCAGTCTGTGAAAAGAGTGGGAGCTGTATGGAATTTAATATAATTAATGGACTGCAATAAAGTGAAGTACTGGTATTGTACAATGGTCTAAAATGCAGGATTCGATATCGGAAATCAAGAACACGCTGAAATGACCATGATGAAAAACAAATTAAATAAAAGAGAAGTGTAAAAAATAAGTGTGATTCACATTTTTCACTTCATGAAAAGAAAAAAACTACCTCACAGTTAATTACTAAAGATCTTTGAAACTGTTAACAGAGAAAAAGAATCGGAAAATTAGTTATTGTAGAATTGTATTTGAAAAGAAAAGAAATTTCAAATCCCAATTACTGTTGTGGATGAAAGTACCAAGGAAAATTTTTGAAATAGAAAAAACCGACAATGATAATGGGCGAGTATGAAGTAAAGCTCATTTCGCTAACTTAAACAGACACTGAGACTGGAAATTAAAAAAGTTGAAATTTTCAAAATAGAAAATCTCATAATTCACTATTTCGTTATGCAATATTTTCTGATAAAAGGAGAAGAGAAGAGGAGAAAAAAAAGAGTTAATGAGACCGAGTGATATTGTAAACGTATATTTTTTTGTTGAATTCATAGAGGCAATTGTTCCTCAAATTGTCACTTTCGTTTAGGAGAGAACAAGTGAAAGAAAACTAAAGAAAAAGAACTAGTAGTTGGGCATGAGGCCAAGATTTGTTCTGAAATTCGGTGAACCTAAGGTTCACGATAAGCCAATGAAAGTTGCTCATGAACTTTGATCGTCGAGAAGTGAACGCTAGACAAGTTGCATGAAACCTTTGGTAGAACATTGCAGAGGAATGAATGAAAATAGAGAAATAAAAAGAAAAAAAAAAAAAAAAAAAGAATTATCCATAGAAAACTCGAATTTCATTGGATATCAATTGAATTTTCTCATTGAACTGCATTAAGAAAGATGAGGAAAGTCGATACGGAAATTGAAAGAATATCAACTGGAAATCTTCACTGAGTAAGTAAATGAAATCCCATGAAAAGATTTCATTATTCTAAAAGTATCTTGTCGAATAATCAATCAAATGGTATATATAATTTCTCCAAATCCCGTTTTACTATCTCACATTAAGCGTTACCTCGATCATTCCTCATTCACATCGATCTTTCTGATACTACCAAAGATGTTCTACACTCACGAAAATTTTACTCAATGAAAATTCAGTTCATTCGATATTCAAACTAACTAAATTACATCGACAAAGAACCGAAAGATAGTTAGCAAAGTCGATTTGTGATTTCCCTGTGTCGCTTCGAAAACGAATAGATTTTGTAATGCCAGTAAACTTTAACTTATGCTCACATAATCCAGGCAAATGTACACCTGTATCTACCACTAATTGGCAAAAATATAACGAGATATTTATTCACAAATACTTCTGAGCACCTCTCTCATTATTGCAGTTTTACAATTGTCCGTGAAGTTTGATGAAAATATTGAGAACAAACAATAGTAAAGGACAAAGAGTGAAGATATTATGTCTTCGAGGAAAAAAACAAAGAAATCAACTATTTCTATAGGAGCTCAAGTATTATTATGCTCCACCAACTTTAATTTCATTCATCCACGCCATAATACTACAGTAAAATTTCTCATCATTATAGAGTACAATTTCAATGACTGTTATGCTCTTGCTAAATCGACGTTAAAATATATATTTATTTTTTTATTTTATTGATATTATTTATTGTTTGGTTGGTAATGGCACTCGAGAACCCATTTGAATCAGAAAAATATTGACTACTTAAATCACAAAGTAGGGAATGTAAAACTTGAACCAAACTCATTTTTAAGAGAGTCGAGGCGAAGGCCAAATCTCCATTCCAAACTCGTAAATTCAACAAATAAGTATTCACGGAAAACACACCGACTCCATGCTGCACACACCGTTGACTTCCAAAATAAATGGTAGGAAGAAATATTATTGCAATGCTTTATTCTCCGCCAGTGGGAGATTGTGAATGGTTATCGCACACACAAGAATAATTTGTAAATAATCGTGTTGTTTATTACTATCCACTCATGGTTGAAAATAATTGCACAATTATTCTCATAATTATGTATTATTTACCTGCAATTATAATAATCTATGGCGTAATTAATAGCATTCAATATTGAATTTTGGCATTTGAAAGTGCCAAGGATTTTACTGAGTAAATCTATTAAAATCATTCATATTATTCGATTCCGTCACTTAAATATATAATTATCTATTTTTATTCACTTTTTATGTGTAAATATATTTTTTTTAATTCTGCATTTGATTAGTTAATGAAGATTACGCAAATTATTAGATAACCATATTTGTGGTGACATAAAAAAAAATGTTGAAACAACCCAAATATTTTACACTCTTACCAATATCCGAAAAAAAAAAAAAAAAAAAAAAAAATTATGAAAATTATCTTTCTATCCCCTTTATTTCCTTCAAGTTATTGTGTCACACGTTAGTTTTTACACTAAACTTAAACTCCATCAATATTTTATCGTTGTAAATTTCACGAACTACAAGCTACACTCACGTATTCTATTTCCCAAAAAGGAACCCTATAGTATACAACCCCATAATATCCTGTAACCCGACCATCACTTGTAAACCACAATATCATCTCGGATATATAAATATAAATATTCATCCATCTATTTTAGAAATAATAAATTCGTATTTTTAATTTTTCATGCAAATTCAATAAAAAATAAAAAATTTTACAATTCGTAGTAATTAATTTCATCACCCAATTCATTATTCCTCCATGCATTATTCACAAAAAGTTTTATTATTCAATAATATAATGACATATTTCAATATTAATCACTATTTAATTACTATTATTAAATCATTGCGAATTAACAATTGAATAATTATATTTATACGGAATTTCAATTTCATTATTAATCATTTTTTAAGAGCGTTCGATTGTCACAAAAACGAACAAAGAGTATTTTGTTTTGTATCAAAATTTATTTAAGTACCTGTGGGCGTTATTATACATTGTGTTATGAAGAATGTTCTAAATTGACGCACAAAATTATTAATGTGGTTTCATAGATTGATAAAAGAGAAGCAACGAAGCTTGATCATAATGATACGAAAAACAGTTGTATAATAGTTAGCAAAGGGTTTCTCATGCAGTTCTGCTCTCATATATCTATTCAACTATATCGGGCGTTTTTACACTTCATTTCACTACACGACACACACACACACACACACACACACACACACTCTCATGTATATATTAAAATGAATTAATATATACATAATCGAAAACTCGTCATCTCCATGTTGAGACTTCAGGAGAGATATTTCTACCATGATATATATAAGTACTATTATAGGAAGTCTACAAGACGAAATGGTTCAATTTAACTTGCCGTGACGAACCGCAACAGTGCGAACTTCATAGCTCTCCAGAGCTCATGAAGTTGTGCAATTTCATAATATCAAAAGTTGATTCTTATTTTTTTTTTTACAGTATTGAAATTACACATCATTTTAGAATAGAAAATTTCATTATATTTATAAGAATCCAAAGTATATAAAGAAAAATATATAGTATTTTTATTTCCCATTTATATTTGTTAATTGAAAACTCGAAATAAATGATGTACTTTAATGAGCGTATTATATTATTGCATTAACAAAATCAAGAATTAAAGTAGTTCAACCAAAAATATTCATATAGAGTACATTTACTCTCCATATTTTACTCTATCTCTAGTTATCATCATGGTCTACCGCCCATTCTAACAGCAGTGCACGTTAAAAATGAATATATTTCGCGTAAAATAACACAAGAAAAAAATGAAAAAAAAAAAAATAATAATAGTAAATATAAAATATAAATTTTCCATAAATGTAATTCGAATTGTTTAACAATGCATTATTATAATTTATAATAATGTTAATTTTATATTTTATCATTAGAAATGTAAGTTATATTTATTGATACGCCGCTCTATTATTATTAATATTTTTTTTTTTTTTTTTTTTTTTTTCTTTTTTTAATACAAACTATAAATGATGGAGGATGAAGAGGAGAGATACATAGAGGTCCAATCATTTTTTCAAATTAATTTTCAATTTCTATTCCCCCTTCTTTCCTATCAACATTATATCGATTTGTCAATTAATCAAGTAAACTGTGGTGAAATATATACGAGGACATTACAAAATCGGCCAAGGTTGTGTAACGTGAGAGATCGCGTATTCGATATATATATATATATTTTTTTTTTTAATACACATACAGTAGTGGAGAGATATTTAAAAAAATTACTAATACTATCGTTCATCATATTTCACAGTATAACTGTTTATACATTAAAAAACAATTTTTTATCATTTTTTATAATTTAACAATTAATTTTTCTTGTCTTATGTATTTTTTGTTATTTAAACTATTCATAATTTTTTCTCTCGCACTACATAACATACATAACGTATCGCCTGTGAAGTCTTTTGCGCGTATAAAATGCGTTGTGAGAGGAAAAAAAAAAACAAAAAAAAAAAGAAAAAAAAGATGAACGTGTCTCTACGAGAATAGTGAGAGAATAATACGTTCATTAACGTATACTGACTTATCTATATCAACATATACACACGCAAATACACACATACACATATATACATTGTATACATGTACTAAACGATTGCTTCTCGTCGCCTATATTTATGCAAGCCTTGACACGGATATACGAGTTAACTACACACGTTTATTAGTATAGGACATGGACGAGGCACTTCGTTGACTATCTCTTAATTCAATTTTAATGTTATCGTATGTACTTTTTTTTTTATTTTTATTTTTTAAAATTTTTTTTCTATTTACATATTTTGCATTGAATTATCATGAATTAATTGACTTTTTTTTTTTTTTTTTTTTTTTTTCTTTCCTAAAGGTTCTGAGAATAAAAATTAAATCTCAATCATATTATTTAATTGTTGCAAATCAAATAAATTATTTCATTATTTAATCATTGAATAATTCATGCAGTGTAACTTGCGTGAGTGCATGTGTGATCGTAGATTTACTGGTTACACCATTAACCAACACCTAAAGCTCGAGGAAAAGAATTGTCACGGAAGTGGAAAGCACAATAGTTACATATAATACAAATAAAAACATAGACAATAACTACCACTGGCACACAACGATAATAACTGTGTGTGGCACTATGCCATAACGTGTTATTGCGTGTATTCTACATTGTTGGTTGTTTTATCGGTTGGAGATTTGAAAAAGCAGGGTTTCTTCCATAAACGTTTATAACGCTTCGTATGTGATTCATGTTTAACAAAAAAAAAATTAAAAAAAAAAAAGTAAGACATGGTAGGAGAGCGCGTTGAAAAATAACAAGATCTACTCGAAAAATTATGACACGCAGTGTTGACTTTCAGTAATTGACTAAATCTTAATTTATTGAAAATGAAAAAAAAAAAAAAAAATGAATGACAATTTAATGTATAAAAATTGATAATTAATTGAATTTGACGTTTATTTAATTGATATTGATGTATAAATCATGTATGAAGACAAATGAAGAATTTAATTTTTTTGTTTTTCTCTAAAACTTTTGAAAGCGCGTCAATATTGTTGAAACGCGACTATTTCAAATGTAATTAGAAGTAATTAACTTCATTTTTCCGACACTCACATTAATATATAGTCTGGACATCTTTTTGATAATGACATGTAAAAAAAAAAAAAAAAAAAAAAAAAAAAAAAAAAAAAAGATAAATGATAAATGATAAATAAATGAAAATAATGACAGAAATTATACGACAATTAATTGTAAATTGGAGTATAATGTTTTTTTGTAGATAAAAAAAAATATATATACTTTTTTTTTTGTTCAATTATATCTACCAATTACAAGCTTCGATATGTTTCATGAGTGTACGAATGTTCTGGTGGAATATTTAGTGGAATTAGATTTGCTTCAAAATATTCCAAACAATTTAGCATTCAATGCCCGCTGTCAAATATCAAATATAGTGACTATATATATATTATATAATATGCACACAGATTTATTCATATTCCACTTGTACTTCTACAACTAGACACCTCGAAAATACACGACATAACAATTTTCATTATACAACCCCGGAGAATGTGATGAGTTAATCACATGAATAACGATCATCTATATAAATTCTCTTACGCATTTATTCATTATTGTTTTCCATTTATTTTTGTCTATGATAATTTTATTTAACTCGTAAAATATATGTTAATGTATTATAATAAAAGAGAGAATGCGTGGCCTGTTAATTATATTGAGTAATAAATTTCAGTAACAAAATAATCGTTGAACTGGCAAGTAAAGTCATTTTCAATTTTGCTGAATGGCATATGTAACTTTATAATAACTAACATAAAAAATTATTCTGCGCGATAAACGGTAGAATGACACGATAAACGATTCACAAAAAAAAAAAAAAAAAAAAAAAAAAAAAAGGAGAAATTTTTTTTTTTTCCCTTATTTTTATTCACAGACAAAGCGCGGATATCCCGGATGAAAATCCACGTGACGAACTTTTATCTGGCTGCGTCCGGCTACAGGATGTCGCGCATAAAGCGCCCGCACAGGTGAAAAATGACCTAAAGGCCACTGGATACTGACACAGTAGTGGAACGGTAGATAAAATTTATCGATTGTAGCAGTGGAAAGACATTTTCACTTTTTCTCATACAGAATTCTTCACTATTTTTTCAATTATTTTTTTGCTCACTCTCCACTTTTTCATCGAGTTATATATATATATTTAAATACTTTCAACTAATTTATTCATTGTACAATGTATAAAAAATTATTTATTTATTTAATAAAGTGCTTTTTACCTGGCCTTTGCATTGAAATCCGTGTTTTTTGGCGATCTCATTAGCAGCTTCCAAACCATCAGGCACATGAACAGCAAACTCATTTGAATAAATTGGTTGTTGTCGACGTCGTACGATCTTATCTTCATTATTATTTTCTTCACAATTAACACCAATGATAACAGCAACCAACACTAACCCCAATAACGTCAACCCTTTGGTACTCGTCATTTTATAAAAATTGTTACAGCAATTTTAGGAGAAAAAAAAAACGAAAAAAAAACGAAAAAAAAACGAAAAAAAAAAAATTTATATCTATTACTTTTTTTGAAGAATTTTCTAGTATTTTTGTGTTTATCTAGTGGAAGTGTCGCTTGTTCGCACAAGCAAAAGCAAAGATGCCCTCTCTCTGTGACTGCTTTTACTTCTCAACACTCTTTGGACGAGTAACGAATCGTCGGCGCGTGACTAGACTCGATTCGGATCTCTCACAGTTGTCCAGCCGGAAGTTGACATACGTAATGATCCGCTGTATCGTCCTTTTTATTATTTTTATGCAAAAAAAAAAAAAAAAAATTTTTTTTAAAAATTTTTTTTTCTTTCTTCCTCTCATTCACTTTTTATGTTACACAAAAATTCTTTACACGTTTGTATAATTTTTTTTGTTTATTGGGTTTTTTTTTTTGTTTGCAATTGTGTTTTCACGTAAAAAATTTCAAAACGATGAAATAAATATTATTTTAATTGATACACAAAAAATTTCCTTGTTTTCTTTTCTCTATGGTATTTTTTTCTTCTATTCAATCTCGCTTTATCGCCACTCGAAAATTTCATCTGTAAATAGAGAGAGAAAAACAAAAATTAATTAATCAATCAAAATTTTCAAATAAACTAAATCAGATATCATTGAATAAAAATATTTTTTATATTTGTATGATTTATCAATATTCACTGAATAAAATTATTTATGTTTGCACATTGTTCCGAATTATTTATCGTGCTTATTTTTTCACTTTCACACCAATCATTTCTCTCCAACCTAGAAAACAAACGCGCACACACACACATTTATATATACATATAAACATAATAGAGTTAAAACTCTTTCGTGTATTTCAACTTATTTTCACGCCACTTTGAGACACCACCAACATTTTCCAGTTTGGTAAGATGAGAAAAGATAAATGGGAAGTGAAACTGGGAGATTTTATCGCATGTCCGACAGCAATTCCAATCAAACTTTAAATCGAGCATTATTCATAGCTTCCACATTCCATTTCAACTTTATTTTTATTTCGCTTTTTTTTTTTTTAATTTTTTTTTTTTTTCTTCGTACTCTTCTATTCACCGTTTCTATATCTCTGTATTATTCCGCCACATCAAACGCTTATACATGTATATACATATATAGGTACAAACTAACTCAATATAAAATTCTTCTATGCAAAGTTTTTCGTATACACAATACAGGAAAAAAAGGTTAAATCACGCCAAGATTGATGTTGGAAAAATACATGGCAAATAAATCGATGAAAGTTTGAATGAGTGCAGTGTAGTAGGAGCCAAAGTTCAAATCTTTATCGTGAATGAAGTGAATCGACGGTGCTAGTGAGAATATGAACATAGAATGTATACGGTGGTTTGGGTGTTGAAATGGAAATGAAAAATAAAACACAAGTGAATACGAGGAAAAAAAAAAAAAGAGAAAAAATTTGAAATAAAATACTGAAAAAAATCAAGCTATACCATCCAATATATTTACAGTTAATTTAATATTACTATCTTCATGTCAAAATATATTATGATATTATATTATAATAATTATTATATTATTTAAATAAATAAATTGATGATAAAAAGAAAATTATAATATAAATTTAAATATAAATTTAAATATGAAATACAAATATATTATATTGTGATACAATAAAATTAATTGTTTGCTATTGTTCAAATGTTTCATGATAGCTTTTATTATCTGGCATATTTCATTTTATTAATTGAGAGAAAGTAAAGTAGAGATACAAAACTAGTGAATTAATTCAATTTATGTAATATTATGATAAAAATATTTTTGATAATTTTAAAAATCTTTACAGAAAAAATTTTAATCAATAAAAAAAATTATTTGAAATATTATCATATCATGTTTGCAGGTCAAAAATATTTTTACAAAATATTAAATTGCATCTATTGTACTGTAATAGATTTGGTCTTTTTCAAACCGACATATTCATTTCCATATATCTATGTGTATTAAATTTAAATTATTCACTAAATTCATATATAAAAATGCGAATTTTTTTATTATTTTTTTATTTTTTATTTCTGTATATATAAATGTTTTAAATTCAAACCTCCATCATGGTTATCTGTGGAACAGTGTAATATTATATTCCCATGTTGTATAACGTATATATGTCCACAAAAATTCGTGATGGCAATAATTCAGTGTGAAAGACATTAAACAGAGCAAAAAATAAAAGCAGCCAATCAGAGCCAGACCAATTTCGTTCTATTTTTTTTTGTCTTGTCACATTTTTATTTATTTTTCTTTCTCATCCTATTTTGTTTTGTTTTGTTTTTTTGTTTTTTTTTTTCTTCCTTTTCATTTATTTATTTATCTTTTTTCTGAAAGGTAAACCACGACCGGCATATCAAAGAGTGCGTCAGATGAAATATCATATGATCGGAAGCAGAGATATGTCCAATATATATTTGTAACTGTATCTGTGTGAATAACTTTTACATATATATGTGATGATCGTCAAATATGAGTGATATATAGTTTAGGAACGACAGAAAATAATGACTTTACATGTATATTTATAAGTTTTAAATCGAATTTTTTAATATTTCTCATTTATTTATGTAATCACAAGAAATTAATTATTATTTTCTGCATTTCTTAATTTATTTGTTACTATCATGACCATGACGAGTTGGAAATCATCCAACTGATAAATATATATTACAATATTTTATTTATGAAATAATATTTATAGGATAAATATGTGGTTAATATTCACACAAATTTTTGTACTATTTATTTTTTTTTTTCATTTCTTTTTATATTTAAATAAAAATATTTGTAAAGAGTGTATCCATTAAAACGTAAATGAAAATTCCAATATTACAGCAATCAATGTTCTATCAATTTCATAGCCTACGATAATATTTCACATTCTATCTGTGCAATCATCTTTTTTATGGAAATGTTTGCGCTTCAATATTATTATTATTATTAATTTTTTTTTCATCATAATTTTTTCTTCATTGCAAAACAGGGATTTATGATATAAAAAAAATTAATTTCCTATTGATGTTTATTTAATAATAAAAAATATGAGAATGTTATTGAATTTAATATATGTAAAGTGATTCGTTTTCAGTCTTTCCTATTTATTCATTTTATAATCGCTTCTTTTTTTTTTTTATCATCACTCCCCATGTCTCTCTCTCTCTCTTTTTCTCCTCTTGATATTTAAATATCCGGTATTTATCTGATATTCAACGTGATGCGATGAATTGAATATGAACAATAATAAAAAAATTTTATCATGAAAATATATATATATAAAAAAAAAAAAAAGAAATAATAATAATACAATAAAATAAAATATATTACATATTATCGTTCTCAAGGTTCATTTTTATCTATATAAAAAATTTTCAATATATCATACGATTTTCGATTCTCTATATATAAGTAATCAAAATATTTATTTATAACAATTATCATCCATACTAATTATAATCATGAGACTTCTATCAATGATAATAAAGAGAAAAAAATAAATATATTCTGTGGAAATTCTTTTATCATTAAAAAAACAAGAGAAAAAAATAATAAATAAGGAAGAACATAAATGAATAAATATATATTGAGCGAGTTTATGTTATAATACAAAACAGGAATACCCGGTTGTCTTATATTTGCGTATAAATAATTGCAATTATTTTCATGAAAATATTTATTTTCATATTAAACCGTTGCAAAACAGACACAACAGAAATATATATATATATATATATTTTACTTCTTCTTTATTCACAATATATTTATTAATTTTGATTTTTTTCATTATTTTTTGTTGTCAAATGAGTCAATTGAGGAGAAGGTGAAAGTATAAAACCGGAACCCAGTTGCGGTCAGCTGACGGGACGTAACGAAGAAGCGCAAAATGATAAAAAAAGATGGCAATTGAAGTAGGTGGGGATGTGGTATTGGATAAAGTAAGAGGGAATGAGAAAACGTGTACGCGAGGTCGACCGCGAAAGCGGCCAAGATTCGCCACGCTGTACATTTATCCACTAATTTTGCCTTCCTTTTTGTATTTAAATATATTATGTTTTTATTTCGTCATACATCCAATTTTTGCCATGTTGAACAATTTTATTTGTAATTTTTTTATTATTTTTTTTTTTTTCTAACAAAAAAGATATACAATGAGGAAAGAGAGTTTATCGTTTTACCAACAAAACGGAAAGTATTTCATGCGGAAAGAAGAACTGCACAGGAACCGGGTGAAAAAATAAAATAAAATAAAATAAAATAAAATAAAATGAAAATAAACAAATGTGACATCAAATTATGTAAACTAAACTACCACTCGAATTATTCAATTAGAAAAAAAAATAGTAATAATAAATAAATAAATAAATAAATAAATAAAAGAAAAAAAAATATATATATAAAGATGTGGACATTGAGATATAATTATTCGATCAACTCACAATAAAATAAATGCCAAGAAATACTCAATACACTGATATATACCGGAAATGACTGTATTCAAGGCTTCAAAAAAAGATAATTAAATAATTGCAGCAATAAATAAAGTGAGATTCGTCGATCACGGGAAAATTGGTCTGTGTGATATCGTGTACGTGACAATAACGCACAACAAAAAACGAAAAAAAAAAAAAAAAAAAAAAAAAAAAGACAACACTGTGAAAATAAAATTATTGTAACACAGCACAATGAGAGAGAAAGAGAATAAATCTTTATGTATGTGTATTTGTGCGCGTGAATGAGACACATAGATGGAGAAAGCGAGAGGGAGACATATAAAATGAGAGAACTGAATGTGATGCAAAAAAACAAAAAAAAAAATCCCAGTCAACAACAGTCTCGTGGTGCAGTGACCCAGCTGTCTCGTGGAGCATAATATACTTTGTCACAGTGGGATATACAGTCAAGGACTGATGTCCACAACTCTATTACACAAATATTATCTCAACAACGAATGTTATAAGATTTTAATGATGCACGCGACCTTTCGTTACGCCCTATTCACGATAATAAAGAGAAACTTGTGGGAAAAATAATAGAAAGAAAAAAAAAAAAAAAAAAAAAAAAAACAAATAATTATAATGAAATTTACACTTACCAAACGACTTAGTTGTCCAAGAATACGTTGAAATATATAATCTTTTGATCAAATATCAATCTACTGTAGGTTATAATTTCACCGTTATCGAAAAAGAAAAAAAAAATATAAATAAAATTTTTGTTTTTGTATCACAAAAATCTTTTATACAATCGCGACATTACACTTTTTCTTTTCTTTTCTTTTTCCTCTTCGTTTTATGTTTTTAACTTTTCGCTAATTTAGGTTAGCGTGACCTCGTTTTTTTTTTTTTTTCTTTTTCTTTCTCAACGTCAAAAGAAGATATAGATAAATATATATTATTACGTGTATATATTATAAATATAAGGTATAAGAAATCTAAAACGTTGTTGTGCATGTGCGAACATCATTGACACACATTATTATTTATTCTTTAATACTACACAGAAAGAGAGAAGAGAGAAAAAAAAAAAAAAAAAAACCCGAAAATCCACACGAAATCTCACAAAATGTCACTCAATTCTTTCACAAAAATATGATTTTCAATTGCGCGAATTGTATAGCATAATGAGAAAAAAATAAATGTCATTATAATTGTTAATTTGTGGAGAAAATAAAAAAATTTATATCATATACGAATATTATATTTTTATTATTATTATAATGATTATAATTGATATTAATAAAGATACTAATAAAAAATATGAAGAGTATTTCAAGTATAAGAGAAGAGAATCGAAAGCGCGCGCGAACGACCGCGCTCGGACGAAAGCACCGCACTAACTGAGGTGTCGCCGACTTCACTCACCAAACGATAAACAAACCTCACACTCACTGTCCCCACTCTTTTCTCCCCACTACTACTATTTCCACTGACTACTCACTACACACTACTACGTTTCTGATATTCTCCTTGCGCTCTCACATATTATTTTATTCTGCCCCACTTTATTGCCATCGTGGTAGTTGTTTCTCTTTTTTCCATTAATATTTACCACTGGTGTTCTCTCACACTTCTCCCACCAAACCACTTGGCTAACCCCACTCGTATCGTTTCGTAAATACATATATATAGAATAGAATGATGTTATTCGTTGAACCAACAATTTTTTGCCTTGACGCTCATATGAAATAAGAGACGCACTCGTGATTTATCATACACATTAATTAATGTATTATTTGTATAATGTGGGGAAAATGAATATTGAAAGAACAATACAGTGGACAAATCACTGCGTGACGTTATCAGGAAATAACTATAATTATTCATAACATACGATATTTGAACACGATTTTTACTCTACACTTTTTACGAGATGTTTTTAGTCTCTCACCAAAGTCGTTGTGTTGCGCATGAGCGGGAAATTGAATGTGCAAGCGCATGCGCGACACGTGGGAAATTGAAAGTCGATATTTATTTAAATAGAACAAACAGCGACATCAGTGGAACAGTATGATATGATTCACCAACTGTTGGTGAAAGACCCATTATTATTATAGATGGCGCTAATTTCATAATTTAAATTTAGTTTGGGTATATTCCCCTGCAACACTGAGAGCGCTGGTAGCTTTATTTCGACTTGGTTATGATCTTTTCCTGCCTTTTCCGGTACACCAACAATCATGGTGCGTATAATGTTGAAATATATCTTATAAAATCCATTGAAATATAAATAATCCATTGTCAATCGTGAAATTTATAATTGTGAAAACATTCTGTATATTTTATCTAATTATTTTTTATATAAATATTTATTTGAAATTATTGTTGTTACTTAACATAACCTAAATATGATATTGATATTTAGTATTGTGCAGTGTCTAACGCTAATCAATTTTTCGTTTTGTTTATTAGATGTATAAGTGATAATAAATTGTCTATTGGTGTGAATATTTATTCATAAATTAATGTGAAATTGATTTTTTTTAGGGTCGCGTTAGGACGAAGACTGTCAAAAAGGCTGCGAGAATCATCATCGAGAAGTATTACACTCGATTGACTCTTGATTTTCATACCAACAAGAGAATATGTGAGGAAATTGCTGTTATTCCCAGCAAACCTCTCAAAAACAAAATTGCTGGGTGAGTATTTTATTTCATTGGCATTAAATTAATATACTCATATTTCTCATAATTTATTTTGCAAAAATATCCATATTTTTATACTAATTGTCATCGTAATTTTTTTGTCAAATTCGATATTAATTTTTTTTTTTTCTACGAGTTCCTTACTCACATTCATTTCGAAAAAAATTGGAAAAAAAAAAAAAAAATTAATAAATTGCAGTGAATTATCTATTGTTTATCGTATTAATCATACAATTCACGTATTTTTCACTATTCGCTTTAGTCAAGTGTATACTTATTATATTTTTTAATGAATTATGAGTATTTACTTTGTATCGTGCAAAATAAATTAATGATAGAAAAATGTTCTCAATATTTTATATATTGCTTTTCAGGTTTGTTACACACTTGATGAAGCGTCTTCGTCACAGTCAAGTTCGTGGCATTTCTATCAAATTGCAAGAAGAAGAGAGAGAACGCAGGGACAATTATGTGCCTGAGGTGTCTGCATTAGAGCATGACGTTATTGAAGTTGATCCTGAAACCAAGGAGATGCTTAAAATGTTGGAGTTCAGCAATATCACTGTTCAACTTGTCCAAGCATCAGCCCATC